>JAKGSA010000182.1:531428-600303 GCA_033558755.1 Philaethria dido
TAATATTTAAAATGAAAAGGTGTCTAAATGTTTATGACGATGTAAACAATGCTCTTACTAAAATAGTACATTGGTTTAGTGCTAATAACTTACTATTGAATAGTAAAAAAACTAAATGCGTCATTTTCAGAACGCCTAATACAAAAATTGTTAAAGCCAATGTACTGTTGAATGGTGAAGCCGTGGATCCTGTTGATTCTACGGTATTTCTCGGTATCACCATAGACTCCAAGTTACAGTGGGGACCTCATATTGACGGATTGGCGAATAGACTTAGCTCAGCAGCTTTCGCGGTTAAAAAAATTAGATTATTGACTGACGTGGAAACGGCACGTCTTGTTTATTTTAGCTACTTTCATAGTATTATGTCCTATGGCATTATACTGTGGGGTAATGCAGCCGCTATTAATTCGATCTTTGTCCTGCAGAAGCGAGCTATTCGTGCAATCTATAACTTAGGCCCTAAAGATTCCTTAAGACAAAAATTTAAGGAAATTAATATTTTAACAGTTGCCTCTCAGTACATCTTTGAAAATGTACTGTATGTTAAGAAAAATATTAATAATTTTAACAAAGTTGGCGATGCACATAATATAAATACAAGAAATAGGCTTAAACTTGCAGCGCCTGTAACTCGATTGCATCGAGTCCGCAATTCTTTTATGGGACAATGTGTATACTTTTACAATAGGATCCCAGAAAACGTCCGAGAACTTTCCATTTTACAATTTAAAAAAATTGTAAAAAGACGTTTGTGTGTTAAAGGTTATTATCTAATTAGTGATTTTATAAATGATAACACACCTTGGGAATGAAATGCTCGCTCCAGTCTGTTTCAAAGGTATCATTGCCAATAATAAAGAATTGTAAACCATTGTCGAATATAAAAAAAAAAAAAAAAATAAGTCCCGCTGAGTTTCTTTCGCCGGTTCTTCTCAGGTCTGAGGCATTAAATTTAGTGAACCGGTGGTAAATTATTTGACGTTCAAAAAATGAAGCTTGTAACTTCTTACTTTGAATAAAATTATTTGACTTTGACTTTGACTTTGACTTTATTCCGTTCTCGGAACCACCACATTTTGGGGAAAGGATGGGTGGGAATGGGAAAACCTGGCTTACATGCCATCGAACCGGAACACATCATAAGATATTTGGCGGTTCGTCTTTGACATGATAGTGGTCGCGAGCCAGACGGAGGACGAACCTCCTACAAATTTCCAAATCCTTTTTACAAATGTAAAGAAAACTATTTTTATACACATAAAAAATAAACAGCCATCTTTTAATATAACTATGAAATGTTATAGTCCATAAAAACAAGACTATATAAGGTATAGAAAACAGACATACATACAATTATTTTAAAAAAACGTTTATCATGCAAATTGTATAAGAGCTGAGCCGTCCTTAACTGCTCTTTGTCACCAATTTAATCTAGCTGAAATTGAAAGATTAAAAATGAAATTTTTCATCAGTGTAGTCTCGACAGCAATGAATAAAATATATGAATTATATGATTTACGTTAGGACAAACATTAGAATTTTGCTTGAAAAATTACACAATACTGCAGAAAAATAAATTACTTGTAACATTTGCGAATATCCTTTGAAAGTGAATCAGTAATATTGAATTATAAAATACTGTTTTCTTTCTATGTGCTGTAATGATATACTTTCAGTTGCTTAAAAAAGTTGCGTCTTTGTGAAAAAAGGATTGTCTAAAAACACTACACAAAACCTTACATAATTTTATAAGCCGTCGAAATTCAACTTATAGTTATAGTCTCATAATGGACGATGAATTTTTCATAGAAATAGTATAAAATCCCTGAGGTTTAAATCCTTTGACATTAACATTTTATCCTGAAATTACAATTAAATTCAAATATATCGCTATTCAAACTGAATATTTTTCTTCACATTAGAAGCCTAAACGCCTGTTTCTGAATTGAGAAAGGTACAAAAACAGTTGAGTATGTACCTACTTAAGTTTTAAAAATAAATTCTTCTTCACTGAGCATCGCGAAGAAATCAGGTCTTTTCTTTAGTATTTTGCGAATTCGTCGTTGGCTGCGTAGTCGCAATCAAGGCATTTCCAAAGACGATAAAGATGTATCGTCGTCACTCATTTTTTAATAATAAAGGTTGTATGTAGAACAGACAAGTCGCTACCCACACAAAAACTACGAAGAATAATCTACTAAAAAATCTCGATCTGTTTATAATTATAATCAATTCATTTTTAGGACGAGTTCCGAAGGCGGTACTAGTACTACCACTAGAAGGTTTTTTTTTAATTTTGTTAGATAGATAGAGATCAATAAAAACAAGCGTTGATGCGCATTTTAAAGGGCCCCTTAATTCTACACTTGAACCGCAAGTCCCAGTTACTGCTCCGCCGTTTATAAAAATTATATTTTTGTGATGGATTTTGAATGTATCATTAAAAACTAAGTATAATTTTGTCAATAGAGATTTAGACATTTGTATTTTAAATCGAAATAAAATTAAAATAAAAAGTACCTGTATGCAGAACTATTAATTGATAAGAAGTTATTTTAATATATGCTAGTATTAAGTTCATTTAAGATCATTATTTATGGCGCTTCGAACGTACCAGTTGAGCGTAAATCACTACGACAATGTCACGTTGTATATGTAGAACACATGAAGAGGGATTGATCAGTAAAAAGAGATTAAGCTGAACTATAAAAAAATATTATTATTTTTTTTTTTTTATGGATAACGGATGGCAAACGAGCAGAAGGACCATCTGATGGATGGATCCTTCGCCCATAGACATCTACAACACCAGAGATGTTGTAAATGCGTTGCCTACCTAGACGATGGAGGACAATGTAGTAGTTCGCTATCGGAACCACCACATTCTGGGGAAAGGATAGGGTGGGATAGGAAAAAACCTGGCTTACATGCCATCAAACCGGAACATATCATTAGATATTTGGTGGTTTGTCTTTGACATGATAGTGGTCGCGAGCCAGTCGGAGGACGAACCTCCTACCACCAAACTACTGGGATACCCGCCTCTTACGGGACGCTACCCAGCGGCGGAGGGGAATTGTATTCTAACCCCGTCTCCTCACACTATATTTAAAAAGATCCGTACTAGTATTAAGATAATGTGCAGTTTCGTCAAGTTACATTTTCGAGTTTACCTAATGCGAAGATAGTTGACCGTTTAAATTGTTTAAAGTAAACAAACAAAAAATATATTATTGATAATAACTCTATTTCTATGATAATTAACCGCATGCCAAATATATACGCACCTTAATCTAAAAAACAAAAAAACGGTGTCGTTTGAAACTATCAATAGAGCAAATTACTGCTGATAGTATTTTTTTGCTTGTCATTCATTAATATTTTAAATAAAATTTTATTATTTACATTTCTGCGTAGTAAACTTTAACAGCCTTCATATTTAACATTAGTCAACATACAATTTAAATTTATTCAATTCATTCAATTACGTTTATAGTTTAAAATGCATTTCATATTTTATATTTTATGTTCGTTTGCGCCAACTTTAAAAGATATTGAATTCCTTTTTTAAAAATGAATTCCCAATAATTTCACTATGATATAAATATATTCTTCCAACGTAACAAAAATTTTATTTTATATTATTTATATATTTTCTTTCTGTTTTAATTTAGTTAAAAATATTTAAGAATACAAGCAAGACATACCAATAAATAAGAAACTAAATTTGTAAAGAAAATTTAAAAGAGTATATAACATGAAATTGTGTGTGCATTACAGCAAATGTAATGTAACCTGTCAAATCTAGATGTCAAATGATATAGATATAAATTATTGGATTATTTATTATCACGTTACATAAAAATATGTTAATACCGACATGTATAATCAAATTATTAGAGCTGGTGAGTTTTTTCAAGGATACGTACAAACCTAGTTGATAGTACATTAATCAATATGCAATTTTAATTATGTTATATAACATACGATAACCAGAAAATAACAATTATCTATTTCAATTTGAAGCGACACACTTTCACAGGATTGTGGAATTTCTAATTATTATTATCTATCGGTAAATAAATGACGTGAACCTAGAAATTGCCTAATATTATTAATGACATCATGTTGGCAACAGCCTTATATTAGATCATCCTCTTTAACATTTCCTATTTGATATCTTTCTTAAATTATGTACCTATATATCATCGGATGAAGTCAAATTAATATTAATACTTGATATTACCTGAAAGTCTACTAATATACGCGTATATTTAGATTTTTAATTGAATGTACATACGAGTACTTCGTTACTTACAATTCACAACTGGTACATACCTACTTTTTCTCAAAACGTAATGTGGTTTTCTTGCTTCTTCTCCAGTGACGAAAGCGTTATATTTTTTTAATAACAATATTCCATACATACATACATAGCTTCACGCTGTATCCCGCATATAGCAGGGTATGCAGAGGGAACCTAGTGTTAAGCCCCTCCGTTCCCCACTTTCCGCCGAATTGAGGCATTGCGTGCTGTGTGACGGAACTCAACGCCACGCTTTGCCTTGTTACCAAACAGGAAATGAAAAATTCCATTTCCTGAAGTGAGAATCAAACCCACAACCTGTTGCGTTTACAGTCGCACGCTTATATGTCTGCGCCACGTACCATTACAATACAATACAATATTCCAGTCACTATATATTGTGTTTATACTTTTTTATAATATTAAAAAATCTCATCTTTGTAGACTTTAGCAGTGGCATGCCTAACTCTCCATCACTATAGTTACGACTTGACTGATATTCCAACATTAATGTTGTGTTCGGGAACTTTTGTTGGCTACGTCGTTGTACTCTCGGGAGAAATAATAGGTAATCTAAAAATATTTTTTATTGTGGCCTTAAGGCAACAACAACATACAGCCAACCTTTCAGTCTACATTGTTATTTTCT
Organism: Philaethria dido; assembly: GCA_033558755.1. Classification (NCBI taxonomy): domain Eukaryota; kingdom Metazoa; phylum Arthropoda; class Insecta; order Lepidoptera; family Nymphalidae; genus Philaethria; species Philaethria dido. Next base: position 536,387 of record JAKGSA010000182.1, read on the forward strand.
TAATATAAGTGTATGTATGTTTTGTACCAAAAATATTTATACAGTATTTTAGTCGTCAAAGGTTGATTTTAAACAGTGAGAAAGGTCTTGGTGAAATATTAAATTGGTCTCCTGGTTGTAATAAAGAAAGATTTCTTTTGTGTACCCGTAAGAGACGTTTAACTCATTGTGTAGTGTAAACACAAGTGTCACCACTATAAGAAACGCAAGGAATATTTTATGTTTGACATTTTTAGTTATTTTCGTATCTGTTAATGTAATGTAAGCACATAAATATCGTTTATAGCAAATATTGCGTAACAAAGCAATATTTTTTTAACAAACAAATATAGTTTTAATTAAGTTATTTATATTTGGTAAAAAGGCAAAGCGCGGCGTTGAGTTCCGCCACTCAAGTGAGGAACGGAATTGTTGTAAGAGAATGGAGTGTCTTAACACTAGGTTCTCAGATTCCCTCTGCCTACCCTGCTATATGCGGGATACAGCGTGAAGTTAAAAAAAAAGAAAAGAAAGTTATTTATAAATTGTTTTTGGCTAAATTTGCATTTATACTTTAGAGGTTTTCATTTTTTAAATAAAATTTAATATTTTTTATACTGTTTACTTTTGTATTGTTTTTACAATTTTAAATATGAGTCGTTAGATCTTTACAATATGCAATAGGGACCACATCAGAAGCACTAGCTATCATATAAAAAGAATAGAAATCGAAAAAATTGGTTCACTCAGTAAAAAAATTGTGATAAGACACAAAAAACACAATTGAATTGAGAACCTCCTTTATTTAAAGTCAGTTAAAAATCTATAATCAGTTCAGTTCAGTTCTTAAATTATGGCGCTTCGAATCTATAATACCTACTATACAAGTGATAAAATCGATTATCTAAATAACAAATACGTAATCATAAATTATTAATATTTTTAGGGGAAATGCTTTTCGCACCATTAGATCTTGTTCAGGACATGTATTTCGGGATGCTGGGAGTTGGCTTATTCTCAATTAGCGGTGGTTTAACATTATCAGCAAGAACAAAACCTTCTATTTATCGCCATACAGGAGATCATACCGCGGCACTCATAGTTGGATCTCTAGCTATTCTAAATGCTGTAGTCATGTTCTTCGATCTCAGCCTCGCGTATTTGGATAGTGAACAGTTTGATGATGAAACTAGTGTATAAGGTGTGTTAAATTTAAAACAGCTAAAGTATAAATGCAACGTTTTTTATTGTCAAATTATCTAAGTTTTGTAATTAGTTATCTTTTTTTTTTTTTTTTTATGGATAACTGATGGCAAACGAGCAGAAGGACCACCTGAGTAAGTGGTTACCTTCGCCCATAAACATCTACAACACCAGAGGCGTTGTAGATGCGTTGCCAACCTAGAGGATACAGATGGAAGGGGAGGACAATGTAGTAGTCCGCTATCGGAACCACTACATTTTGGGGAAAGGATGGGTGGGATAGGGGAAAACCTGGCTTACATGCCATCGAACCGGAACACATCATAAGATATTTGGCGGTTCGTCTTTGACATGATAGTGGTCGCGAGCCAGACGGAGGACGAACCTCCTACCACCAAGCAAAATGCAATTATATCTATATAATTATATTTTTAAAAACTAAAAAACAATACACATATACGTTTGTTTTTAATTTTAAATACAACACTGTCTAAAGTAGGAATAATCCTACAGCATTATATAGTGCCGTAGAAATTCTTTATTTTTTTTTATTCCCCACATAGCAGGGCAGGCAGAGCGAACCAGAAAACCTAGTATTAAGACGTTCCGTTGTCTTTTAATATTTCCCATTTCCACTTTCCACCGAATTGACGCAGTGCTGAGTGGCGGAACTCAACGCCTTGCTTGCCCTGTTACCAGACCGAGGATTTAAAAATACTTAATTTTGTTTGATCATTTCATTACCTGGAGTGGGAAAATAACCCTTAACCTGTCGCATATGCAGTCACACGCTTGCGCCTCTACGCTACGACAGACCTCAGAAAAAAACAATCAAAATCAACATATTCTTTATTCAAATAGGCTATTACAAGCACTTTTGAATCGTCAATGCACAAAAGATGTTAGGGGTGTCAGTCCTAACGGAAGCCACCACCGGCTCGGAAAGCAGTTTTGCTGAGAAGAGCCGGCAAGAAACTCAACAGTTGCTCTTTTCAAATATTTTTTTATAATAAATTTACAGCAACGTTAACATCAGTATAGTATTCTTGGACAGAATAATATACTTTCCTTAAATGTAGAAATTATACTCTGTTACAAGATTAAATATAAAAATATAAATATTTATATTTTTGTGCACAATTAAGTGTAGCATCTTATTAACATTGAAAGAACTGGTTATTAACATTGATTCGAACGTCCTAAGAAAGTATTGTCCATTTACAAGGTGAGACGGTTTCGGCGGCGGCGGACGCGTACGTTGACGCGTGGTGGTCAGCGGCCGGCGCTGCATTGTTTGGTGCATGCGGTGCTTTTACTTTAAACTCTTGGCGAGATATACCCGACTGTCCTCGCAAAGATTACGCATATGCAAATGCTGGGTGTGCTCTCGCTGCTGCTGCTATATTTTTAATAGATTCTCTATTGGCCCTTTGTTCTGTGCCCAAGGATGAGGAAAGCGTGCGATCTAAGTCTACTAAACGATGCAGTCCTTAAATTTATATTCTAAATATACCTACCTTGTTTTTGAAATAGAGAAACATTGTATTTTTTCTAGCTAATATTTTAACCCAAGAATATAATATATTAATATATACTTGTGTATGGATTATTGATAGTAGTAGTAGTTTTACATCGATAATACACATATGTATATTTATTTATCAGGCATAGCCAGTTCCTACTATGTACCATGTAGGTATAGGAAGCTCATTCGGCCATGATTAATACCCCTACATCAGACGAATGTTGTGTTCTTAGAATATCAATTCGATAACCGCAATCTCTAATAATAAACCGCAAGGCCTAAAGCTTTTTATGATTCATTTCAATAATTTATTGGGAATAATCGAAGGTGAGGTAAGGAAAATAGGCACTGTTAGAATATGCTTTACACGTAAAAGAGAAGTGAAAATATTTACTGAATGTAATATATAAAGGTGACTTATTAACCATAATTTTTCTGTGGTTAACTAATTACTATGACATTAATTAAAAATTAAACCCTTGGCAGGGACAATGATGCTCAAACTTCAGTTCTACAGACATGTCAAAAAATATTTATTCTAAACTAATAATATTGCTATAGAGCTATTTAACAAAAAAAAATTGCTCTATAAAAATTTAAAATGGCTTATTAACTCTATATGTAAATAAAATATCCATAAATAGTGAAAAAAATGTTGCTATTTTCTCAAAGTTAACTATATAATACAAAAAAAGTGAAAGATGACTGCAGCGCCATCTAAGTTCATAATAACATATTAATTTATAACATAAAGGACTACGCTATCTCATTCAAACCTTCCTAAAGACACCGCTAGATGGCGTTATGATAAATATTTTACAATTCACGCTTTTTTAACATAGAATTTTTGGCAAGTAGACATTAATGTAAAATTAATCAATAAGATGCTATTAAACTAAATAAAAAAATCCAGTAACCTTAAAAATATATCAATTTCTTAGCATCATACTTTTTCTCAATTTTTTGTGTGCCTGTTTTGCGCACTTAGGAATTTATTTTCTATTAAGTTTCTTATTAAGCATAATGTATCCGCCTGTAAGTGTTTGTTACATCTAGATTAACTCCTGTGTACTCCTATGCTATTTGTATGTACTATTTGTACTGATGTTGGTGAATCAACGAATAAGTAAGTAATAATTAATTTTTAATCAAAATGATTTCTCAAAATATAATCATTATGGTATATATTATGATCATGGTTAATAAATATATATGATATGTAGTTAACGCAGCGTAGCGCTTTGCGTACTAGAACAGTGTCAGCCTATAAACGTACTAGTTGTTGTTTGATCCTCATTCTAAAAATGATTATATTTAAACTTTTTCCGTTCTGGTTAAGACAAAGTGCGGCGTTAAGTTCCGTCGCTCAATACTTATATGTCACAAATTACGGAAAAAATAGAGAACGGTGCTTCAGTCCTGAAAATCTCTCTGATTTCTCTGAAAATCTCTCTCTGAATAATCTCTGCCTACCCTGTTATATGGCAAATGTATGAAGCTACTTTTGCTCCATTTATAAGTTAATTTTTGTCTCTATTCGGTGGAAAGTGGGGAACGGAGATGTTTAAAGAGAATGGAGTGTCTTAACACTAGGTTAGTGTCTTAATATCTGGTTCCCTCGGACTATCCTGCTTTGTGCGGGATACAGCTTGAAGCTAAAAAAATAGTAAGTTAATTTACAAATAGCGATGTGTAAGTAAGCTCTATTGTAATATTCATACTTTGAATACCACGCTAATTGTGTGTTAATTAAAAGTAACATCTTAGTTTGTGGGCAGTATTATGTATACATTTGATGTACAAAACAAAGGACGAATCGTTTAGTGAATTACGTAAGACTATGACAGTTTCAAATTCTTAGTGTTTTTATTTTTTTATAATATTGTTTATTAATAAATGCCTAAATATCTTGGAATGGTTAAAAGATCTGTACATTGAACTGTACTGTACTCTGTTCTTGTATGTATGTATATAGCAATTGCAAAAAAAAAAAAAAAAATAAATTAAAAAAGATAATAATAATGTAGATATAAATCAACAACAGCCTGTACATGCCAATGCAATACATGTCTTTTGTTTATTATAGTAGACTTGTTAATTTAAATCTACCTTCTTTTTAACTTGTTGTTGATTTCTTAGCTTGTATTGTTTTAAATATGTAGTGTTATCCACAATTACTGTTGTACTTGTAAGTCATTTTTATTGTAGTAATAAATGTTTGGCGGCACTGGTGCATGGTAAAACTCGAAGGAGTTTATGATTTGCACCTTTAATTTAAAACACTGTAACAGTATATTACTTGAATAAATAAAATAAATAAAATAAAATAAAAATAAATAACTGCATTTGTTAAATGTTATTTTTTAAATTCACAAAACCTTTGAATATATGCTGAATAAGAAAAAATAAATCTTTAAATGTTTAACGTGTGCCTATAGGTACTTTCTTCCATATAGGTATCAATTTATATTGACGACTAGATTGATTAAGGCATTGCTTTCTATATCAGTAAAGTAATCACAAATACTTGGGGCTACTTTAGTTTTATTGATAGAACATAACTGATATTTTGACTAACTAATTAATATTTCTTAAATTAGAAAAATTTTATAGCAGATATGAGAATGTTATTTTTATAAGCCTGCAAGGATGAATGCCGATAGATAATTTTAATAAATTAGTCACAACAACACATCAAATGTTACTAAAAAACTTACTGCACTAATCACGCGTATCCCTGCTAATAATATTACTTTCATTGTATGTATAATAATAATTCTTTATTCAAGTGACATTGACTCATTATGGTTAGTAAACAAAAATTTCTTACTGACTAGGTTAGTTAGTTAGTATAGGTTCACTGCTTTGTAAAATTGCCTTTACTGTGATTACTTGACGAGACACGTTGCATATTCATATTAAGAGTAATATGAAGTGTTTTATGTTGAAAAAAAAAAATGATTTGTAAAGTTGTTTCCGCTTATTATATACTTTAAATATTATTTTTGTAAAATTTCAGTCCGATAACCTACCAAAAGTCGACTTTATTATAGTGTGATATTTATCCGACAACGGTCATTATACAGCAGCTAAAATGCGAGGAACAAAATTAAATAGGTAGGCTAATATGTAATTATTTGTGCGTATATTAAACATTTCAAACAAGTTTCATTAAAAGAAAACAGTATTTTTATAGAATGGCAAGAGTTACAAATAAAGGTGTCCCAAAATTAACGCAAGATTTGACTTTGCCGCCATTTGCTATTATTCATTCGCTATTAAAAGACTAAAATGGCATTTTCTATTTAATTCAAATCTTGCGTTAATTTTGGGACACCCTTTATTATCCAAATTGGAAAAGTGCAATATAAGACTTGTAAAAATATTTAAATAAAATTAATTATTTTGAGAGATATCCAATTTCCGCTCAAAATCGTGGCATTGCGTGGTGGTCATCAACGCCCTCCTTGAAAATTCTTTATTGAATCCACAACCAATCATGGTTACAGTCTTTCGTTGTCTCACTGCATCCCGATGTCTTTTGCGATATAAAAAAACCAAGTAATCCATTTTTCTGACCTGCCCAGACTGTCAACATGCAATTAGTGATAAGAATTAATAAACATGGGTATGTTTGATATACTAAAAGTTTTGTTATTTGCAGTTTCAAAAAACCCCGTTTACACAACAACAAATGTGAAAAGTGGCTGTGAGAGGATAGTCTTTTCATAACCTTTAACCGCTTTCCCAATATTATTACACTAGCTTTCCGCCCGCGACTTCGCCCGCGTGAAGTTTTGTTATATCGCGCGATATGATAAGGAGTATCCTATAGTCTTTCCCAAGGTCTAGACTATTTGTCAAAATTGGCTTAGTGGTTTATGTGTCAAAGTTATAAACAGTTAAACATTCTTACACGACTTTATGTTTGACAATAAGGAACTTTCATACAAACTTTCATCCCCTATTTCAACCCCCTCTATTATTTTTTTGCGATAAAAGTATTCTATGTCCTTTCCGAAGTTTAGTTCTATCTTCATACCGAATTTCATCAAAATCGGTTCAGTGGTTTAGGCGTGAAAGCGTAACAAACAGACAGACAGAGTTACTTTCGCATTTATAATATTAGTAAGGATTTAGGTTATCTACTATTAGAATACAAATGAATTTATAGCGAGTCGCGAGCGAAACGAGTGTATGTATGTGGACATGCTAGCGACGTGTATAAAGGTCGCACTTTAACGTTTAATATCTGTCATTTTTCAAAATAGAAAAAAAAACAGTTTATGTTTTCCCTATATAATATGCTGATAGCAGAAAAATTGATGTAACTTATTATAAGAATTTGATTAACTCTGTTTATTTTATTCATCAACCGGATAGAACTAATTCAAGGCGATCGTGAATTTATTAGTAACCAGTTGCAAGCCGTAACTTCGTTAGTGTGGACTTTAAACCTAACCCTCTTTACACTAATTCAACTTATCAACCGCTTTCATCAAAACTAAGACCTAGGGCTTTCATAGGGCTTTTACCATAACATATAATCATTTTCACGAGTGGAGACAAACTCATTATTATCGCGATTATAGTCGGACACTGTTAATAGAAAATGCTCATCACGCTCAAGAACTTTCATATAGAGACTGTCCTTATTTGATATTTCTAATAGTCCAGCTAGACTATTATGGCTCCTCATTAGATGTTGCAGATATTTTTTTTTATGTCAACAGTAAATGCTCATCAAGCTGAACAACTTTTTTCTTTTTCTGTCCTGCCCAAGTCTAATATTATATAAGACTACATAACTATACAACAAAAATGTTTCTTTGAAATTCTTCCGGTAGGTTCGATTTGTACGTGCACAGTACAAACAGACAAACAAAACAAAAATTATATATATCATAGATTCATATTCTATGACTTTTTTTACATTATCCTTAACTGCTTTTTAATAAGTATCTTCATTATACAGACACATTTTTTTACTATTTTATTATAACAAAATACAATAGTTTAGTTTTATTAAAATTCTCTACTGTAGTATAGACTATAAGAACAATGATGAAAAACAAACTTATCATTAAATTTGTCTATTTGTAATAACATTGTTTACTATATTACTTAGTCATATCTATTTCTGAGTTATAGCGTAAGTGTACACCGAGCGCTGTTTTTCTTAGTTATAAAAAAGTAAATAGCATTTTGCTATGTTATATTTACTTAGATTTTTATTATTTATGTTTTTATTATAAAACTTGCACAATTCTGATTTTTTCTTGCTATGAGTTCCTCGATTCGCAGGTGGATGATGTCATGGATGAATGTAGGGGTAACTGCTTCCCATAGTGTGACCATCTGATTTTTGTTGTGCGATAGTCTCTTTGAGTTGAAGGTCAATCTTGTTTAGGTTTAGGTCAATTGCTTATGTTTTAGAATTTAGAGAAAGCACTGTCATTTCCTCATTTGCTGTTTTGGATCGCTTTCATGGTACTATCGAGTGACACACTTATGATTTAAATTGATTAAGTGTTAGTTATGATAGTATATGTTCTAATAATATTCTTCTGTATGTGTATATGTGCGTTTGTTTTGTGTAAAAATGCTTAGTAATCATGAATTAGTACTTTAAAATTAGCCTCTAATAATTTGTACTCATTTAAAGTTAATAAAAGTATGTAGAATAACTGAAAAGCTCGAAGTATATAGCATAACAGACGCTACATAATAAAATATATGTACACATAACAAAAAAATCAAGAAAAAAGATAGCAATATAATTATAACAATAGATCTGCGCAATCTGTGATTCATGTATGAAATTTTTATATGTGAAATGCTTAATGGTACATTTCTTCATTTAAAACTCTGTCCAGCATAAAAAAAATTATGGTTTCACTAAGTATGATGTCATCGCCATTCAGCGTCGGGCGTGGGGTGTACGTACGATTCGTGTAGTATAGCTAGCAGTCTTGAGTCTCCGCGCCGAGCGCCCCTACGTCGCCAGTGTAAACAACTTGTGCTCCAGCAACTTCAAAATGGCAGTAAGCCGGCTATCTATCGTCAAATTTTTGGAACTTGTAAGTTATAATTATATTGATATATTTAGAAGAAGTTGCTTTAGAATATTTAGTATATAGATAATACAAAAAGAATTAAACTAAAATAGTGGAACGTGCGTCGTTTTTGTTGTGTTTACGCTTAGTCTGATGTTTATATTTACGTTCTTCCAGAAAATTACAATTATGAAAGTCAAAGTATTGTTCAAGAAATTATAATTATTTACTATTAATTAATGAATATTGTGAGAATTTTCTAGTACATACTATATTATTTAAAATTCAAGTCCCACGCAACTGAGTCATAGGTCATTGTTTTTTACATTGCTCATTATTCATATAATTGTTACCATAAAAATGATCGTAAATACTTCATAAGAAGTTATTGATTGAAGTATTAGCATGCGATCTGTACACAACAAATAAGTTTAACTCTACCAGCACACTAGCAGCTATAGCTTTGTTAACTTAGTTCTAAATTGTATATTACTACAGTTTTTGTTTTAACATATAATGAAACGATTTATAACTTGCGACATTTGGACAAATTTTATTTAAAATATTTAAAGCATTACCTTTAAGTCGACTATATAATAAATATCCAATCCCAACCTTTTAAATTATAATAAAATATTTAATAAATAAGAAATCAGACTTCAAATCAAATGCACTAAACAGCAAAGTTATTACTTAAATTAATTAAATTTGAATGGGACCGCTTTGGACGTACTAGCTATCATAGAAAAAAAATAATCAATAGTTTACTCAGTTAAAAGTTATGCGGTAACACAACCAAAATACAGTCGAATTGAACCTGCTCCTTTTTTGGAAGTCAGTTAAAAATAGTTAAACAACGACATTGTCGTGTCGGATTTACGAGGTGCCTCACAGCGCGCGGTTATTGTATAGAATTTATTTTGTAACAATAGTAGTGAGTCTAGGAAAAAATCTAATCCTTCTAACCAATATTAGACGTTGTTGACTTTTGGTTATGCTACTCCAAATACAAAGTCTTTTCTAGGATTCGGCGGAAAGTGGGGAACGGAGTGTCTTAACACTAGGTGCCCTCTGCCTACCCTGCTATATGCGGGATATAGTGTGAAGTTATGTATGTTCTTGGACATAAAGTGGGCAATGTACCTACTATGTAATGTAACATACATTATTATTTTTTTGTTGAGCTCATTATTTACTTTTATACTTTCCTATGTTTTTATTTTTAGCTATTGAATTTAACTTATATCTTATTGTTATAAATAGAATTGAGTATGAAAATATATGTATCTTCTCGCCTATCTATAATTAAGTTTAAAACATTTTTTTGAATAGTAATACCTAGAATTATAGTGAATTTCTTTGAACATAGTTTAGTAGGACTCTTAGAAATTGATAAAAGATATCATATAAAGTGAGGAACGGAGTGTTTTAACACTAGGTTCTCAGGTTTCCTCTGCCTATCCTGCTATATGAAGCTAAAGAAAATAAATAAATATCCTTAATAATTGAATCGGAGAGTGCAGAAACATCGTAAGTCCGAATTTTCAAATTTTGCAGGAGGCTTTGACTTTTGGCTTTTTGGCTTTGGCTTTGGCTTTGACTTGCCTTTCTAAGCTAGTTTAAATCAATTACGAATTATTGCATTTTTTGTGACTTACGTTGTTTCTGCACTCACCGATTCAATTACTACAGAAAGGAAATACGATAGAATTATAATTTGACATTAATAGAGTGTTAATGTTCTAATAAAGAATACCTGACAGTACAACAAAGATAAGTACTATCTTTATTCTTGGATTTCACAAGCGACTTACTCTTATCCGTGATAGCATCATCGAGGCTATTTGTGGACGAAACTCGCTCGTTAAATTCGTCACTATATTTATTTTAACGTTTCTCTTTAATTAAATGATTAATTATAATTTATCTGCTATATATTTAAAAGTATAATTAATTGATTTATGAAAAAAGAACAATTTTGCTCGTTTGTAAGAAAAAAGAAATAAAAAAAATAATTGTAAATAATATAAAGAACATCACTGCATCACAAATCTCTTACAAAACTAGTATTTGTCCTTACAAAATAATTATTATTTCCTTATAAAATAATATTAATTTAAAAAAAAATAAACTTATACCTTAATAAAATTGACGCCTGTCGTGGCGCAGAGGCACAAGCGTGCGACTGTAAACGCGACAGGTTGTGGGTTCGATTCCCACTCCACGAAATGTAAAATTTAGTATTTTCATTTCTTGGGTTTGGTAACAAGGCAAAGTGCGGCGTTGAGTTCCGCCACTCAACACGCAATGCCTCAATTCGGCGGAAAGTGGGGAACGGAATTGTTGAAAGAGAATGGAGTGTCTTAACACTAGGTTCTCTGGTTCCCTCTGCCTACCCTGCTATATGCGGGTTACAGCGTGAAGTTAAAAAAAAATAAATAAAAAATAAATTATTTTTTATAAAACACTAACATTACATATGTCAAACGTTTCTCATTACGTACCTAAAAATATATACTTTTATCAATTGGTAAAGGAAATGCATTGTTTTGCAGAATAGGTACATTAAAAATGAACAATCAACTCTACATTCCACAGCAAGTGCATATCATAATAAGACCATATAAACATATTATACTCGTATGAGTAAATTTAATACCTGTTCTTACTTTTTAATATTCTTATTGTGAAAATCTGAATTTACTAAGCAATAGTACAATTGCTGATATATTGATTGAGGCATTACGTGCTGAGTGGCGGAACTTAACGCCGCGCTTTGCCTTGGTATCGCACCCAGAAAATGAAAATGTTAAATATTATTTAAAATTTTCAATTCCTGGAGTGGGAATCGAACTATAACCTGTCGCGTTTACAGTCGCACGGCACAAGGCCTCTGTGCCACGACAGTTTTTAATATATACTTTATTAAGAATTGACTTTTTGTTTAGTCACATCGACTTATTCTTTTAATTAAGCCTATGACATACGAAGTATCATGGGTGTGGCATCAAGGCGGTACATTAAAAGGCTTGTCTTACATGGAATTTGGTAATTAGTAATTACACTAATAAAAAATTTCGTCACACATGTCAGTAACTTTTGGCATGTTTATATTGAGTTAATGACTTTTTTATTATATATGTATTTAGATACCTTTCGTAACTAGAATAAGAAAAATAGATTTTTTAATTATTTTTTTATGGCTGACCTTAATTTATAATAAATGTTCGCATACCTATTTACCTATTTTCTTTAATTTGTTAGATAATCATTATATCACTAAATAAGAATTTATAACGGTTATTGTATATTACACACAACAGTTTTTATGAATACATGCATATATTGTAAATATATTATTTAAATTATATTTTTATCTATATATAAATACGTGAAGCAAAAACTTTGGACCCCTTTTTACGAAAATTACGCGGACGCACGAGCATGAAATTTGGCACACTTATAGTTTATATAGAGAAGGAGTGCAGAATGCTAATATTTTCTAAAAATAATACATAAAAAGTATATTAAATTAATAAAATAAATGTTACACACACTACCATATGACATCCATGTTTATATAAAGTGACATATACATTGCTAAAGTCCCTCCCCCGCCCGCACGACTCGCGCAAGCCGAGGTCCTAGTCCCGCAGGGGGCGCCCTTGCGCCTGTCGGCATCCTCTCAAGCAGCCAGTTAGTGCTTGCATTTCGCAGGGACTGAGCACCCTCTTCCCTCACCCCCCCGGTGTCGCTGTAAAGACCGCTAGGGTCAACAGCATGTGTATCAATTCGAAAAAAAAAAAAAAAAAAAAAAAAAAGCATTGCTAAAGACAGCGCGTTGTTAACACGTCAACGGGGATACTAGTACATTTTAATAAGTGAAGCAGGATACCTAAGTATGTTCATTTGTAATTCACCATTAATTTAACCTACCTATAGAACATATGTACTTACTTAATCGCTCGTTTATCTATAGGTATTTAAATAGAAATTATTGCTTTAAAGTAAAAATAAAAACATAAACAGTACTATATAAAATAACTCTATCTATACCTATTAATATTTTTATATAAAATTTGTTATATTTCTTATTTTCTCTCTTGAATCATAATTCAATTTCTCTTTAAGGTTGCTTAGCCATATACATATTACCTGTTCTTACCATAAAACGGATTATGGCAATTAAAATACCAAACAAGTATGATCTACGCTGCATGGTCATTCGACGTTAACATTATAAGTGATCTTGATTTTATTACTAAAATATTTACTTATAAAAGTTTAGTAACACTAAGAAGTATACAAACAATTTTATATCAAAATAAATACTGTTTATATAGGTTTACTATGTATCCATTTAATAATACAAATATATGAAGAATGTAACGTTTATTAAAAAAGGTCTGGAATAAATGAATCTCTGTAGAATTATGATCTAATATTCTTTTATCATTTAAATAACATATTAATAAAAATTACTTAGTAGTTCATGAATCAAATTACGCTTAATGTGATTCACAACAATCGGTCACAGCGTGAAGTCATGCCTATATGTACTACTCATACACATACAAACAAAGGAAATCAAATAAGTGCTATAGAATGAGCGCACATTTTAATACAAATTATTTCATTCATGCTGTGAATATATTAAATACGATAGCAGTTAGGCGCTGCTTATATCTGTCCCCCTATAAATAAATAGTAAGAAGTTATAGTAATAAAAATAGTCAAAAACGGGAGCTCTTTTTGAAAATGGTTAAGTTGAATGATGGAGGATTCTATGAGACCTTCGAATTAAAAAAAATGTATTGTGTTGTAAATATACCCTATATTTGGTATTTTGGTATATATTTTAATTTATATTCTTGTTTTAATCAAAGTCGATGAAGATCATCGTTTAATTCTTTTCGTGCCATAAAATCAAAATCAGGATTTTTTGATTAGTTCCCTATAATTCTAAAGGTACGACATCTTATGTTTCCATTTTGTAAAAAATGCTAGAGGCACAAATATTGGCGAAATTTAAATCAACACATTTAATTCAGAATATTGTATCGAGATTGACCTGTGTAATACTATCAACGTGGCAAGGTCTATTACCATGATAACCTCGTATAATCGCGACCTGCATTTCAAACTTAACCGTATAATGACATCATTCCGGAGGACCTTCAAGCTTATATTCAGTTACGTCACCACACCTACATGAGCAAATATAGCGAAATTATGTCACTGTTTGTTTTTTATTTAAGTAGACATTTTGTTTTTAAAGGATGTAGTTTCAGTATCTATGTAATTATTCTAAAATCACTGGAATTAATTCTACTCTCTATCATCTATATCAGTATTCTATTTTGGACACTGAATTGGCTGTATTTTACGTTAAAACAATAAGTTCTTAAAAAAAATACTTACAAATAATGAATTAATCGTAATTATATTTATACAACATTTTGCTCACACTGTTGTATTGCATTTATCTTTTAGTGACATTAAAAATATTTTTATTAAAACAAGACATTGATAACAGTTATTCCTTAAACATGAATTTTTAATACATACCTGGTATAACTTTTAACATAATCAGTCTACGGCTTAGTCCTTTCGTTTTCTTTATTGGAATAAAGTTTGTGAAAAAAAATGCTAAATTTATTTTCTATTGCAATATTGTTAGAAAAATTTTGAAACCTACATCGTATCAGAACAACATTTGATTACATTGATAATAGATGTTAAGCAAAAAAAATGTAAAATCATAAACTAGAGGATGAGTACTAATCACGTAGTATAACTACTTTACTGCTCATATGCCAGATCATTTGGACGTCTTAGATAAGGACCCGAATTGAAATCCGCTACACTCAAAATATTTATACAGAATTTCCACACTTTATTAGTAGTCCTTAGTATGTCAAGAACAGTATTGACTAACTTATCATATTCATATTATGATTAATGTATAGAATTTATTTGCTTTATTATATGATTGATATCATTCTAAAATATATGTATGTTTGCATTTATATATGTTTTTTTATTATTTTCAGGCTCTCACCTGTTCGTGTGTAGCGCTTCACTACCACAGCTACAATGGAGACAGTGACATCGGCATGTTGGTCACTGGCACCTTCGTTGGCTATCTAATCATATTTGCAGGAGCTGCTGCAGGTAAGATTTTGTCTATGCTTTTAATACTTTTTTCTTAAAAATTAGCATGTATCAGAGGAACCATAGATAACCTATTTTCAAGACACTCCATTCAACATTCCACGCATTATGAATCACATTTACTCTGAGACATCCTCTTCCTGCGTCACGATGGCTTCAATAACTGCTTATAATAAAAAAATCTAGCAGTATAGGTAACATGAATGATGAAACCTTTCAAAAATTTAAAACATAACCTCTTTATCAAGAAAAGAAAACCGACTTCAATTAAAATGAACTAAAAAGTAGAATTATTAAATATAACTCAAAAACTACTAGTCACATCTTAACTTAATTTAAATGAGACCATATCAGAATCACTATTTATATTGTAAAATAAAAATCATCAAAATTAGTTCATCCAGCAAAAGGTTATGCGGGTAGCACATATTAAAAAAATACAGTAGAATTGAAAACTTCCTTTTTTTTGAAGTTGGTTAAAAATTAAAAGTAAATAAGAAGAATCGTATATAAATATTGTTATTTACTAAAGAGTTGAGTTCAGAATCCAATGTATACATAATAAAAATATTGATCTTTATATATTCCAGGTTATATAATGCAAACACCTTCACACAAGCGCATTGATATATTCTACTCGTTGGTAGGAGTTGCTCTATTCGTCGCCAGTGGAGCACTTCTGATAGACAGGTATCTTATAATTACACACTTAATTTTTTTTTTTTTGAAAGAGAATGGAGTGTTAAGACACTCCATTCTCTTTCAACAATTCCGTTCCCCACTTTCCGCCGAATTGAGGCATTGCGTGTTAAGTGGCGGAACTCAACGCCGCGCATTTCCTTGTTACCAAACCCAAGAAATGAAAATACTAAATTTTACATTTCCTGGAGTGAGAATCGAACTCACAACCTGTCGCGTTTACAGTCGCACGCTTGTGCCTTTGCGCCACGACATGCGTTAATAGTATTTACTTTAATATTAAAGCTCAAAATTCTATTTTTTATGGACTTGCCTTTCATTTTATATCTGAAACGATTATTTGTTTAGTACTTATATTATTAATAACAACAATAAGCGGCAGGATATTTTTTTTCAAAATATTCAATTTAATTATTAATTAAAATATTTGCATATTTACAGATTCCAGCACTATTCAAAATCTGAATTCAGGGACAAGAATTTGGCAAAGGCTTCTTTGTCTATCATCAACGGAGCTGTGTTGTTGGTGGACGCAGTGTTGACTCAACGCGGTGGTTAATGCTATACGAATAATAATACCGTCCATTTTAAACATACCTCCGAATGTCATTACCAAACTATTTTTTACCGGTTAGTTATTGAAAACTTCTGGTTATTGATTTTATTAGACCACAATTTTATTAAATAGTCATATAAAACAAAAAAGAAGTAAATATATTTATTACAATTTACAATACTTATACCAAAAATCAAAATATTATAATTATATATTTGTATTATTTTTACTATATATTTTTGAAGGTATCTACGCATAGAGTATAGATCTGCTTTAAGACAGAATATAAGTGCTTCGAATTAAAGGTGTAATGTTATAATATACCTTTTTATTGTTTTTAAATATATTGACACAATTAATATGTGAAGAACAAAATGTAACAATAGTACCAAAATCAGGACGCGGATATAAACCTGTTACTATTAACTAGAATGTTAGAAATATTCTTTTACAATGGAACAATAATTTAATCTTTGATCTTGACTATATTTTTATAAAAATGTAATAATAAACGTTTAACATATTCCTTATTAATAAGTAATTAGATTATTATAGCATTATAAATACATGCTTTGCAATGTTAAACATTTTTGTATGGTGTACAAGCTTTAAGTGTATAGGAATAATGAATATTATATATTTATACTCAATTTTAACGATTTTATAGCCATATATAGCTCGTCATAAAATATGTCTTATCCAGCATAAAATGTATGTGTTGCATTTTTTCTATCAACTTCAGTATAACAATAGTTAGTTTACTTTTTAAATTATTTTTGCAAATCGTCCAATACGTTAAGTTATGATATTTTATATCTGTATTGAGTTTAAGTGTACTCGTTTCTTGTTAATTTATTAATATAAAAAATATCATTTGCATAATTAAAAAAAAAAATTATAAAACTACTAAAAATATATATTTTTTGGTTAAAGCAAGTTATTTATGATACTTTAGTTTTTTGTAATTGGCGTGCTAACAGAAAATTTGAATCTTGAAACTTGAACGTTTTTATAAAATATACGCACACAGATTTATCTATTTTTAAGATAGTGGTAAGTTTCACTGCATTTTTATAAAACGACCTCCAATTTTTGATCTGTTTCAATAAAATTTATTTGTTTTTATTGATTTTTTACTTGAACTGTATTTCCTAAAAAAAATTTTTCTATTATTTAATCAAAAATTAAAGTACATTCTTTACTTAAAGCATGTAGCTATATATAAAATAATAATGAGAGAATAGCTTAAAATATGTAACTATTTCAAATTAATTTATTTTAACCGGATTAATCGCGCTCATTTTGATATTCGAAAATACATTTTTGGAAACCCGACGTTTCGAATGTACTTACACAGTACAGTACACAGTCCGTGGTCTCAGGTAGACTCACAGGTAGATTTAAATAGTTAAATCTACCTTACCTTACCTCATCATCATTATAGAATCTTCTTCTTCTTCCTAGCATTTATCCCGGCTAGCCAGGGTCTGCTTTCCTACTCAACCTACTCCACTTTGCACGATCTTCTGCATCACGGGTGGTTAGTCCATTGGCTCTCATATCCTGCTTCACGACATCCAGCCATCGCTTCCTTGGGCGTCCGGGGGGTCTAACTCCAGGAACAGATATATCAAGGCATTTTCTTCCGACATAGTGTTCGGGACGGCGCGCAACGTGGCCGTACCATCTCAAGCGACGCTCTTGGAGCTTATCCGCTACATCACGGACCCGAAGACTACCTCGAATGAATGTGTTACGTATGCGGTCGGCCCGCGTAACGCCACACATCCATCTCAGCATCTTCATCTCCGTGACGCGAAGCTCCTGAGTGTGCCGAGACAGCGCCGGCCAACATTCGCTACCGTATAGAAGAACAGGTCGGATTATGCACTTGTATATCTGTCCCTTGAGCTTGGGCGGTATTCTGCGGTCGCAGACCACACCAGTGACCTCACGCCATTTGGCCCAAGCAGTGCATATCCGGGCTTGGACATCGTGGTCGATGCCTCCGGACTCGTGCAAAACGGATCCAAGGTACCTGAACTTTTCCGACTTAACGGCTGGTTCAGGACCTATATGGATAGTGCCAGAGTCCGGGCTCCCGCATGCCATGTACTCGGTCTTCGACACATTTAGTTTAAGACCGCCGTTCTCAAGCGTACCCTTCCAGAGGTTCACTTTCTGCTCCAGCCTCATCCGGTCCTCGTCAATGAGCGCTATGTCATCGGCATACATCATCAACCATGGAGGTTGGTCCTGAATGTAAGCCGAGACAGTATCTAAGACTACATTGAACAAAAACGGACTAAGCGCCGAGCCTTGGTGAACCCCTACCGTAATCGGAAAGGGTTTGGTGTCGCCAACAGCAGTCCTAACCCTTGAAGCGGAATCACGGTACATGTCTCTAATAATGTCAATATAGATCTCAGGGATTCCCTTGGATCGCAATGCCCACCAGATACATTGACGAGGCACACAGTCAAAGGCCTTCTGCAGATCTAAAAACGCCACATGCAGAGCTCTCCTTTTTTCCCTGTATGCCTCCATCAAAGTTCTGAGGGCAAAAATGGCGTCCATGGTACCGGATCCTGACTGAAATCCATACTGACATCCAGAGACAGTACACTCTCGGCGAAGCCTGAGATCGATTATGCGCTCGAAGAGCTTCATAGTGTGACTCATGATCTTGATCCCTCTATAATTACCACAATCTTGAACACTGCCCCTTCCCTTGTAAATAGGGGTAATGAAACTGTACCGCCACTGTTGTGGCATCGTACCAGTGCTCAAGATGCGGTTGAAGAGATCAGTGAGCATGAGCACACCAAGAGAGCCCAACGATTTCCACGCCTCGATTGGAATGTCGTCAGGCCCCACCGCTTTCCGGTTCTTCATGGGTCGAAGACAACTTCGAGTTTCGTCAAGGGTTATTGGGGCAACAAGTCCGAGGTTAGGGAGCGGTTCGGAAGGAAGACTACACGGATGCTGAGTGTTCAGCAGCTCCTTGAAGTAGCCCCTCCATCTCTCCTTCACAGAGCCCTGATCACAAAGCAGCGTACCTCGGGAGTCCTTGACACAGAGACATTTGGAAATGTCTTGTGTCGCTTTATCCCGAGCACGTGCCAGTTTATATATGAGCTTCTGCCCCTCCGCAGTTTCAAGTTTATCGTAAAGTGGTGATAAACTCTCACTGCGGGCTCTGGCTACAGCTGTTTTGCTGGCACGTTTCGCCGCAATGTAATCCACTCTGTCTTCAGGGGAGTTGGAATTCTGCCACTTCTTAAAAGCAGCCTTCTTTTTCCGAATCGCTTCCTGCACCTTGTCATTCCACCACCATGTCTCCCTGTCGATGACTCGTCCTCCCCTAGAAATGCCAAGAACTCGTTTACCTGCAGTAATAATTGCTGACTGGGCTCGATCCCAAGCTTCCTGGGCAGTTTGGGTGTCAGTCGATAGATTTTGACTTTTAACCTCTGCCAGAAAGTCGGTCTGCATCGGCCCATCCAACAACCACCACTTGATCCTAGGGTCACGTTTCTCGGCAACTTTCTTTTTCGGAGTAACGACATAGTCCATGACAAGAAGACGATGTTGGGCCGTTAGGCTTTCACCAGGAATGACCTTACAGTTAGTGACCTTGCCTATATGACACCGTCTGGTCAGCAGATAATCTATTTGAGTTGAGTGGGACCCGCTCTTATACGTGATAAGGTGCTGGGAACTCTTTTGGAAGAACGTGTTCACGATGGCCAAGTCAGACGCAATACAGGTTCTCAGAGTATTTTCTCCCTCTGCATTGCGACGACCATAACCAAAACCACCGTGAACACGCTCATACGTGTCCCCAGCCCTACCCACGTGGCCGTTTAAGTCCCCACCAACTATGATTACCTCGGCAGATGGTATGGCGCGTAGCACCCCTTCAAACTGTTCCCAGAATGACTCCTTTTCGGCGCCACTACAACCCGCCTGAGGGGCATAGGCGCTGATCAAGTTGGTGATGACACCCTCAATCAGTACCTTCACCCGCATCAAGCGATCGCAGCGACGGTCGACTTCGAGGAGACCACTTTGAAGCTCTTCAGAGAGCACTACCGCCACACCGGTCTTACCCGAGGGCGACCCAGTGTATATAAGCTGGTAACCCTGTCCGATGTTACGGGACTTATTGCCTTTCCAGCGTGTTTCCTGTAGGAAGACACACTGGACCCGACGTCTCACGAGTACATCTGCGAGTTCTCTGCATCGTCCGGTTAGAGAGCCAATATTCCATGTTGCAAAGCGGAGTTTCTTTCTGGGTACTTGCGTCTTTAGCCGTGCCCGTACTTGACACGGTAGCCCTTGCCCACTTATCGCAGGTGTAGGGCGATGTGCCTGCGCGTCGTTTAACGGCGACGCCCTAGGGCGTCGCCGTTAAACGACGCGACGATGGATAGATCAAGTAAAATGCTGGGTATGGCTAGCCATACCCAGCATTTTACTTGATCTATCCATTTGATTGGCGAAGATTGGTTTTATTGGAGCGACTGCCATCTGACCTCCAAAACCCATTATGGGTAAAACCAAGGGAGAGGATAAGTCAAGAAAGGAAAAGAGAGCAGGAGATAAGGACATGGGGGTGCGGAATGAAAGGACACCACTTTCATGGATTGGATGATAGGAGTATGATAGTGGTGGCTCGAGGATCCGGGGTCGCGTACCCGTATGACCTAAACCAAGTATCGGACAGATACTTGACAGGACACCCTCTGAAATATGAGGCCTAGAAATTATTTTTATTACTAAATGACGTGCACTTAATATGCACATATGCACTAACATGCATATATATGCACTCACGCACATGCGTAGATTGTAGTGACAACAATATACAAACAGTTTACTTATAGCTCTGTACTGTTTTATATTTCCTACTTAAAAACAAACAACTGTACCGTAATGTGGGTATTACCTTGTACGGTTTTTTGCGTTGACATATTTTGTGATAAGTATGGATATATTCATTAAGACTAAGCATTGTGAGAAGAAATTAAAGATTATTAGAAGATTATTAAGTGTATTAAAAAAAATATATATTTGCATTATGCGAAACGGTAGAAGAATAAATTACATGAAATTATCGAAATTTGTATAAATAAAAAAATGGAATTTGTAAAATAAAATGTAAGTATAGTAAACTATACAGCGTTTAGCCTTAGCGTTTAGCCATTTCCCTGTGAGGGGACGGGCTTAGAATACAATTCCCCTCCGTCGCTGGGTAGCGTACCGTAAGAGGCGGGTATCCCAGAAGTTTGGTGTTAGGAGGTTCATCCTCCGTCTGGCTCGCGACCACTATCATGTCAAAGACGAACCGCCAAATATCTTATGATGTCTTCCGGTTCGATGGCATGTAAGCCAGGTTTTCCCCTTTCCCACCCATCATTTCCCCAAAATGTGATGGTTCCGATAGCGGACTACTTCATTGTCCTCCCCTTCCGTCTGTATCCTCTAGGTTGGCAATGCATCTACAACATCTCTGGTGTTGTAGATGTTCATGGGCGAAGGTGACCACTTACCATCAGGTGGTCCTTCAAATCGTTTGCCATCCGTTATCAATAAAAAAAAAAAGAAAAAAATCCGTATTATATAAAACACACTTCTAAGGTAATTCAAGGATAATAAATAATATAACATGAAAGTAAATTACAAGGACTGTAAATAATATTGGACTATCATTAATGGATGAAATGTTGTCTTTTCTATTGTTTATTCACAATTGTGGGGTTCAGCAAACCAAGTCAAATAGTTTTAGTTAAGTTTAGAACTCGTTTGTATACTTTATCAGTTCTATTTGATAAATTTATCTTTTACTTGCTTATGAATATTCATTTACAGATTAACTACTAAGTGATCGTACAATTATAACTTGAAAACAATATTAGAAATCATGTTCTTGAGTAACAAACTATTTCTGAAATATTTATTTAACGTAAAATTGTGTGATATCTTATAACTTTTATTTAACAGTATAAACTGCTAAGGACATGTAAAATGAAATTAATTGATCTAAAATTTAAACATCACAAAGTAATTGCTTTTATTCTATCTTGTATCCTCTTGTTAACGCAACGAAACCATTAGAGAAGGAAGTGGGTTATTAATTCAAAGAAAATAAAAATAAAAAACGACGTTATTTAAAAATTTATTTTATTATGCTATAACTATTGTATAATAACTATTAAATTTTGTGTGTGAGCGAATGCATTAATAAATATAAACATATTTTTGAGTAATTATTGGTTCTGTACATATTTTTATCTTCACATGATGTAAGATGTTCAATTTTATGATTCTAATACTACCGGAAATTGCCTATAGGTTTTGATTTTCGAGTGCGACCGATCTTAGTATAGTATAAATTTCAGTTTGATATGTCTAGGCCTTCTCGAATAAAAATATATTAAGAAACAGTAGGGCAGATGGATTTCGAAGTGATAAGGAAAAGTGGAAATTTTACCTTGTTGGTTATTGAACTGAAAAAATTTAATGCTACTAAGAATATAAAAAAGAAATGAATATAGGTTTTTTGTTACTTTGATATGTTGCTATTACTTTAGAAATATAATGTTCAAAGTCAATATACTTTAGTAGCTAATAGTGTTAATCAAATAGAATACCAATAGGTCCCACCATAATCATACATCTGGCTTTAATCATTAATCATCACCTACCAATGATTAGTTATAATATAAACTTCACGAGAGAGTCAGTTTTATTCTACATATTCTATAATATATACATGTTAGCGAAACAAAGGCCTTAAAAGCCATAAAAACATGCAAATTTTAGTGATTATTCTAGTTGTTTTTAAATTTATATTTTTTTCACAATGCAATGATACTATTGACAAAGCAGTATCTCTTGCTAATAAATTATATAATTACAATCACAAAACCGCTATTGTGTGGTGGAGTAGTGATGTAAACAACATAAATAAATTTCTCCATCATTTCAAGGGGACGGTCCTTACGGTTGCGATAGAAAATCACGAAAATTTTAATGATACTAATTTTCATAAAAACGTCACATACATGCAAACAATTTTCTTCGCTATGGATCCATATGAATTTTATTTTTTTCTTGAAAAAGTAAATTATGTAAGAACTACTCCTATAAATATAATTTTAGTTCTTACCAACGAAGACAACACAAATCTAATAGCCTTTACTAAAATAGCGTGGGAAAAAGACGTAAGTGATATATTAATAATAAGTAAAAATGCAAATAACAACGTAATAGTTTCAACTTACAAACCGTACGGAAATGAACTTTGTGGTGACTACACTCCTAGATATTTAAACACTGAATCAGAGCAATACTTTATGAGCAAATATACCAATTTTTATAGATGCCCTATAAGAGTAACACTTCTTGAGCATATACCTTATGTCACATTGAAATTTGAAAATGATACCGTCACCTCGGTTGCAGGTATGGAAGGCAATCTTCTAATGTTATTATTACAACTTTTAAATTCCACTAAAGACATAGTATCTTGCACTGACCGTGGTGGATTTAGCGGTACTATCAATGGGACGATGGGTCTCAGTGATCTCTATCATAATAGAGCAGATATAATGGTACCCGCACTCATTATGCAAGTTAATAGATACGCATATGTGCAAATTTCTTATGCTCACGACTCAATGCATATCGTATGGTGCATGCCCACAAGACGCGAAATCTATGAGTGGGCCAAAGTTATACTTCCTTTTTTTAATATATTGACACCGTTTATTATGGTTGCATTTCTTATTATGCTTGTGACGATTACAATTGTTAAAAAATATGCATTGCTGCAAGATAACTCAAAAAACGACATAGCATTCAGAATGTTTGGAATATTCCTCGGACAAGACACAACATTTATGTCACGTTATTGGCTTGTCAATAGTTTATTTGTATGTTGGATATGGCTTTCCATAATTATACGTATCTCTTACCAAGGGAATCTTGTCGACGGTCTACAAAAAACTATATTAGAACCTAAAATGTCATCTCTTAGTGAAGCCGTGGACGCAGTCGATCAAGTTGGTGGTATGCGCGTGTTTGTTGACTTTTACAGGAACACTTCACTAGAAAAGAAATTTGTACAATTCTTGGTAAAAGATGTGCCTAAAGAAATGAATAAAATTTCACATGGAAAACGGAATTTACTTGCAGCAGATGTCGTTCTAGTAAAATTTTATAGACATGAATTAGAAGTTCTCGATGAACCTGTGATGACTACACCGATTTGTATTCATATGCGGCCGCGATGGTCTGCGGCTCCAGAAATATCACAACTTATAGCTCGTGTAGTGGAAGCAGGCTTATATTCAATGATAACAAGAAAAGAACATACGACTTGGAAGATATTGTATGGTAACTTAACAGAAACAAGTGAATTCAAGCCTATAAAACTTAAGACATTTCATTCATGCTTCTACGGCCTGATAATTATGTACGTGATAAGCTCGTTAGTGTGTGTTGGGGAAATTTCTTGGGAAAGATATACAAAGAACAAGTTAAGGAAACAAATATGTCATAAAAATGTCAATATAAGCACTTTTAATGATAATTATAAGATATAAGTGTATATCTCATGGCTTCGATTACTCGTATATTGTAATGGATTCTCTTATAGATTGATTAAAGCAAAAATTATTAAATAAGAAAATTATTGAAACTGCGCCACGCCAACAGCATCATGAGATTAGCATATTTATCTTTAGCATTTGTTTAAATACTAGAAAAACCGTATTAAGTTATTATAGAAAATTATGATACTTTTTATGTTGAAAGCCCTGAAATATCTCAACAAATACATCACTCTAATCTGCAAAGAAATTCTCTAAATAGAGATATTTATATTATTACGTTTCACGAAGACCGATACTTTATGTGAACGAATATATTATACAAGTATTTGTATACAAGGACTGTATTGTACACAATATCGAGATTAGAACATTTATTTTGTGGACAACAAATATTATAATATTATATAGTATTTGAAGACTTATGTGCCTGTACTTTATGTTATTTTATTGAACAGTATTTGATTTGTATGAATAGAACAGTTTAAAAATGTAATTTTGTTTTTATTCGATACTACAAATTATAGCGAGGAAATGAAATGATATATTTTTAAATATACAAATAGTAGAGTAAATCAATAAAAAAACTTTTTTCATTTCCCATATAAATTATAGTACGTGCCTAACAGAGATATGTGTGTATGCAAATGGAATTTGTGGTTCGCGTTATCTTGGGAACGTATCTTTAATCACTATAAATCAACGAATCGAGCCACACCAATTATTTATGACGTAGAAAAACCTTTGGTTTCAATTTTCCTGCAAAGAGATTAAAGTGTTACATGAATTTATATGCGAACTTTTCTAATAAGGTTTTTCTATATAGGCCTACAGTTTCACCGTATTTCCTGCACAGTAAGGAAGGAGTTAAGACACTACGTTGTCCACTATTTGCTCGAATGGAAACATTGCGTGTCAAGTGACAAAACTCTTCGTCATCATCTCATCTTGGTCTTGGAGAAATAATTATTATAACTTAGTTATAATCATTTATAGCTCCGTCCTGTAGGGGGAGACCTCGGTTGACCTTCGAGAACACAGTATAATTGATATCAGATGAAGGTCACGTAAAAAGCATGAGGACCCCCCGGAGGGCATGCATGAAGAGGTTAATGACTGTGGACAAGGCGAAAAAGGTATGCAGGAACCGTAACGTTTGGCACTCCGTTCTCTCTGACTACCCGCCTAGAGTTTCCTTATGTGGACTTTGGACCCACAACTATTGCCTTTAGTCAGTTAGATGCTGTCTCATCATGCTACGATGGCCTCAATTTTATGAATAAAGTGACAATTTAGAGACACACAAAACCTATATATAAAATAAGTTCTGCCTTACGTAACGCAATATTTCTTAATTTGATTATAATTAGAAAACCAAATAGACACTGTTTTAAAAATATATTGTAAACTTTATTAGGTTTAGTATTATTTTTTCAAACACAAAAGTGCACAAATGTTAAAAAAATAATTACAATTTATAGATATAACTTCAAACAATTAAAGATGGCGATATTTCTTCATTTATTTTATTAATCCTTCTTATATATATATATATATTAATTGGATGTAATTTATACAAGTTGTACTCAATAGAAATTAAAATGCTTCTACCGTCCCCAGCGAGTAACCGTATTCGGTCCGATCCTAGATATCGACGCACATTTATCTGCCTAATTGTGATCGTTCAAGCTCTGCTTTATTACGCTCTACTAATAGACATAGTCTGTTTTAAAACAAAGTTACTGTAAAAAGTCTTTTAATCATTATTATTTTTAAGTGAAAATAATGTATGAATAAAAATAATTAATTTCTTGATGTATTTTATTCTTTGGTATACCAAACAACATGGTCTAGGAGTTGAAAATTAAATATTAATAAAAATATGTTCAATTTAACATTGTATACAATGTAATAATTTCTGAATGGAATCCAAGTTTATTGAATAATTTAATTGGTTTTAAAACTAAAACAATTAATAAAACATTGATATGGAGACTAGTGTCAAGACACTCATACTCCACTTTCCGCCATAATCCGAGCTTTGGGTATTGAGAATCGAACCCACAACCACTCATGCTTATAGTTAGACGTTGTGCCGCTGCGGCGACGATGGCCTCAATATTAGGTATACTTCATTTTTTTCACAAAATTTACCCCCTTATGCAAAGAATTTCAAATTTCCAAATATCATTTGATAGTGCTCACTTACATCTTTTGAGGAACCTTTAGATAAATATATAAGTACAAAGTTAATAAGTAATATAAGTAGCAGTCTAAGTAAAAAGTTTCAAATGAATCTATTGAAGAAATGAAAAAAATCATACACATTTTAACGCTCTTTTTTAAATACATAGATAGGAATCATTCAGTATATTCTTGGATACTCAGGATAGTCAGAGAGAAGCTAGTGACGAGACACTCCGTTTACCGTTTTCCACTCGAATTCGAGCAATGCGTATTGAGTGATTAACTTAAGTTTTCATGAAATTTTATTTGGTTGGTTATTGAAATGAAATATATATTACTTATTATATATTTATTATTGATATTTTAAAGCATTTGAAATAGATATTATCGGACGGTCTGACAGATAGACGGACAAGAGCAATTAGACTAATTTGCTCCCAAATTTACCTCACGATTCAATCTACACCTATCAATTATTCATAGTTTCAGGATATAATTTGGATTAATAAATAGCGGTCATTCTTGTCTATGCCTCATGGGCATAAGAGCTTTATCGGTTTATGTAATCATGTAAAAATATTTAACATAACTTTTACTTAAGTGTATCATATTTTAAATGTAAGCTTCAAAACACTATTATAAATACAACATATATTTGAGACGAGTTTTTTGTAAAACAGTGATATAATTATTCCCATTCTCTAAAGTGTTCCCAATGCTTCTACGCCAAAAAATTTTTAGAAGTCCTTTTCCGTGCACCTTTGGAACCAACCTACTAAAAACTCAAAACTATCTAGAACAGCCCCATAATTTCTTTTAATTCCATCTACTTGCTAGTTTCAGTTATTGGTGATATTAATCAATAAGATAGTATATAACTCTGACTGAAGCCGTAGATTTTCATGTATTTTTATAATTATGCAATTCATATCAAATTATGAAAAAACTGCTAATATTGCAATTTATGTAGCAAAGCAAAAACAAAAAATCTTGAAGCTGTCTAAAACGATCCTTATAGCCAATTCATGTAGGTATTATTAATTATAATGATCCATCTTATAATAGTTTGTTCTATATGTATACTAAATCTGCTATCAGACATCAACTAATTGAATTGCTAGAATCGATGCACGCACGCTAACAGCGTACAATCAACACCATTTGCCAATCAAAAGCAAACAGGTAACCCGGCTCTTGATCTTTAGTCTATCGGCTATATGCATATCGGCGGTAAGTACATCATTGATATATTGTATTAGTTTATCAATGTAATGTGCTATGCTTTTAGGATAATTGATTTACCATATTCTGCGGTGAGTATCTGTGTAAAATACTTGAAATTGTAAGTGCAATAAACCGGATAAGTACCAAAATAATATCGATTGCTTTATGACTAGATGAAATGTACTATAAAGATTCTATAAAATGGGTCTACAGAACTGTTAATATACTGTATTACTGTTAATATTTATAAATTATCATATGTTTGTGGTTTGGTAACAAGGCAAAGCGCGGCGTTGAGTTCCGCCAATCAGCACGCATTGCCTCAATTCGGCTGAAAGTGGGGAACGGAGTATCTTAACACTAGGTTCCCTCTGCCTTCCCCGCTATATGCGGGATACAGCGTGAAGCTATGTATAAGTATGTTTGCGAAAAAATAAGTATTTGTAAGAAATTTTTAATTTATAACTCTTTTCCTTACACAAAAATATTTTTTAATTAATTGGTAATATGAAAAACTATAGAAAATAAAGTGGTATCATTATAAAATAGTTATCCTGCTTATTGCGTAAATATGATATCTATTTGTTAACATTAAACTAAAGCTAGTAAGGTGATAAGGTACCAGCCAGGTGTAATATATTCTCTATTGTTTATCAAGTCACTGGCAGCGGATACCTCATTTGTAATATTGGGACGCCATATGGAGTAAACAATGCCGCGTGTTGTCGTCAAAAGCCGTTGTCAAGTGAATTGTTGTGCCAGTGACTTCTATTCCGATACCGGCAATAAATTGCCTAAAAACAATAGACTAACGCCGCCTAGCTCCAGCATTCGAATAAATCACTCTATAGCCATGTTGCATGGACAACAAGTGAAGGTTCTTTAAACATGTCGCAGCAATTTGAAAATTATTTGCATTTTGTATGTATATAAAAGCATATTTGCACAGTTCATATTGTACTAACAAAATCATATTTTGTCTTAATAAGGAAATATATTACATTATTGGTTACTACTACATAAAAAAAAATCTTAATCGTAATGTCGTACTTAATCACTACTACTTTGGAGCAGAAAATGTATATAGGTAGATATGACCATTAGCCTAAAAATGTTATTTAACAACTATTTACTTTGTCACTAATTGCTAGTAACAACATATTTTTAATGTTTTATTAGATATTTTTTTAAAGCTGGGTCCTAAATAATATGAAACCAAACGCGAATGTTAGCCGCAATTATAGGCCGTCAAATACAAATTCTTATTATAATTTTAATTATGCGCCCTATTTATGAATAATTATTGAAATGACTTAACTTCCTGGTAAATCAGAATTCGCAAATGAGCGTTAATAAAAACGATATCAAAAATCAGGCATTCACGATAGAATTGTTTGGTGAAATGTTTATAATTACCATTTGCTAACAATTGCGAGCAAATTGTGAGTAACTCAAAACAACTGTCGTCGCGTTTCACGATAATTCTCTTTGCCGAATCTGGATGGCGCCCTTCAATTATTAAAATATTCCTTTATACAAAGAAATTCTTGAGACGGTAATGTTTGTCCTTAATTAGAAAATCCGATTTACTAAATTAAGCCAACGGGTTTATTAAAACATGCTTGCTGACGAAGAAATTGCAATTAATTTACTATAATTTTACTGTTTAAGTTTGTTACGGGTAATAACAATTCCATTAAATTTTATGAAGAGGAATGTAAAAGAAAAGGGTTGAGTTACGAACATCAGTTTAATTCCTTCTCTACAATATTTATGAACAAAGTCAAGTAAATCTAGTTTGATTGTTATACAATGTGTTATACAGTCGATACAATTAAACATTTGCTTATTTGTAGAATTAATGTTAAATGACGTCTCTGTGCAGCTTTATGGGCAATTAAAACGTAATAAATATTGTCATGATAACTTGTATAAAATGTCAAAATTGACCTTAAATAAGAATAACATGAGTACTTGTAATTCAAACGACGGCTTCCGAATCGAGAATTGACGTGATCATCTGAATATACAATGTTACAGCTTCCAACATACTCGTACATAGACAATATCTTGAACAAATCTCAAATACATTTCATAAATTTCGTTTCGTATTTTACAATATACAAATACTTACAATTTTTATTATTTGCAATTCTTGTTATTTGCCAATATCCGTGATTGGAGACAAAAATAACGGACTGATAAAACCGCACCGTCCTCCAGAAGTCCTAAAGTTTTATATGTGAAACTAGAAACATTATCACTTTTTGAATATTAAAGTTATGCCCTTTCTTTTCCCACAATGAAGTTATACTAATACTACATTTAAAAAAAATATTAGAATAGAATATTTTTAATTGTTCACAAAAGACAAAAAAAAAAACAAAAATATATACACTTATTAGATATAATCATTTTTTAGCTATAAAATAAGGTTAAAAAGCATTTTATGTACTTATTCCTTGATTTCTATACTCTGATATATACATATTGGTATAACCATACCACAATCAGAGAAAATATCCACACTGCATTTTACTAGGAAATATAACATATAAAAGCGAAACGAAAACAACAATTTTCTTTATTAATATGCAACAAAAAGCCCGTAAAATGTTATGGCAAAATATTTTACCATTCATATTCGCGTTTTATAGCGGCCGCCCATATCTTTGTGTTTCTTCAGCTTTATGTGACCTTTATGTTATTACGTCAAGGATCACTGACCCACGAACCCTTTGTCATATAATTCGATTTGCAAGTTTTATTTTTGGTAATACTCATTCAATAAATGACCTGAAGGAACGGGATTGGATATGGACGGGTTGTGGATTCAATCCCCACTCGGGGCAATAATTATATTTAATTATTTTCATTTCTCTAGCTAGACAGCGTGGCGTCGAGTTCCGCCACTTAGCACGGATTCAATCGGAAAACTGAACAAAATTTTTTTGTAGCACACTTCCTAATTAAAGCAAACTCGTAAATTATCAAAACATAAGACTTTTTATGTTGGTTTACATTTATTTTGTTAATTTTATTTTAATATTTTTTTCTATCGCTATAAATTCAAAATAATATCTTCACGCGTATTTTTCAGCAACATGTCGCCTCTTTATGGGCAATGTCGTTATAAGGCTAGGCTTGTATGAACGTTACCGAGCTATTGATGTAGCTATACAAAATATGAATAAGTAAACTCGTTTATAAAAAAAGTTTGTAATAATTACTTCATTTTTTTACAAGAAAAATTACTGAAAATTTCTATTATCATTTAGAAAACTGTATTATATTCAAGACGGAACTTGAGTATATGTCAAGTGAAAAACTGAATCAGTGTTTTACATTTCTTTTAAAATAGCCTTCTAAATGAGATTCCTTTTACATAAAATAATTATTTCAAAAGGTCACCTATTATTACATTATTATAAGTCCTCTCAAGTTTCAAGTTATTTTTGGAATAGAATAATTATATTAATCTCATTTGATCCGATTTTGTACCGCTAACGAAAATGTATTTTACTATTTGGTCTAAAAGTTTGGTGTTGTCTCCTTTTTGGTTTTTTTAAGAGAATGTTGTGTACTTCCTACACTTTCCATCACTTTCACGTCACTTGTGTGATATTTGGAAGCACTGTTATTTTGTATGTCTCCATAGAACACTTAAATTCAATGGTGGCATCCTTTTTTTCAATTACAAGCAGTCCTCTGTAGTAAGCACATAAATTCTCTATAATTCTTGTGTGTCAAGTGTACATTTTGAGGCGTGTCGCTGAGGCACAAGCGTGCGACTGAAAACGCGACAGGTTATGGGTTCGATTCCCACTTCCAAAAAATGAAAATATTTAGTATTTTCATTTACTCGCTCTGGTAACAAGGCAAAGCGCGGCGTTGAGTTCAGCCACTCAGCACGCAATGCCTCAATTCAGTAAAAAGTGGGAAACGGAGTGTCTTTACGCTAGGTTTCAGGTTCCCTCTGCCTACCCTGCCATATGCGGGATACAGCGTAAAGCTAAAAAAAAGTATACATTTTCTTTATATCTATCATCATATAATAAAAAGGTAACAATAATAAAAATAAAACACAAATATATATTTCCATAATTTATTAACAATCAACAGACGCGTTACAGTGGCGTCAATACATGAACAATGTAGGTACATCTTTGGCAAGTCTATTTCAACTGCATACAAGCCTCTAACTGACCCCGTTTCTACGATACAATCTTAAATAAATTTAAGTAGGATTTATTCAAATTATGTCAGATTTATATTAAACAAGTATAAAATTTACACTTTACCTTTAGATTCGACCGCCTTTAAGCTTTGATATATGCTTCATACCGATGGAAGAAGAATTAGAATAAAAAATAAGAAAGTAAAAATTAAAGGCGATCACTAATAAATATAGAAAATTCAAGAGAACATCCTGAGATCAGCCGCGAGAGCACAAATGGAGGCACCAAAATGTAACTAAGCAACGTCAAAAGCCGATATTACTTAAAAACATCGAGTTCATAATAATCCTATAAGATTTAAACTGACCAATTAATTATTGTATAAATTAACTACCTACTTATAATACGAAATTAAAGATAATTTTATTTATGAGATAATTAAATATATTATGAGCGTAGATTGGTACATTTTGGCATAAACTCCAGATAAAGGTATATATGTATATATATATATATGAAAATAGAAAAATATAAAAGTTCAGAAGAGGAATAATATACAAAGTATATGAAGTATACATATAAATTCCAACAGAACGTCAAAGTATATGCACAGAAAATATGAATTATAATATGGTATATATAAAGCAATTTTAACAAAATTTTCTTCTGCCAAATGTTAACATTTGATATATCGATTATATCACTCGTCTAGAATTGACGTTATGTTTAGATGTCGCGACATAAGATCGTTAAAACATGTTATATTATACTTTCTTTCTTAATATTTTAATATTCATTAATCAAATGCGATAAACCCGACGTCATATCAAATAAAATAAAATTTTAAACAATAAAACAAATACAACAGGCATGTAAATATAATAAATATCACCGGCGGTAGAGCCGCTTTGCTTGATATGTCTTATTGAGCTTCGAGCTACGGTAACAGATTCACAACGAAAACTTAAAATAGTTACGCTTACAAACTAAAAATTGCATCAATATGTACAAAGTCACGCAAATACGTGTCAGACTTGAAACATTCAAAATATACATACAAATATAAAATTATTATAGATTATATGAATAATGTTTTGTACACGTTTTTTTTACTTTTCCTTTCATTTTTTGGCATTCAACATGGCTATATAAATCAGTGGAATGGTCTTCTCAACTTCAAAATTTTATTTGGACGTTCTTTGGCACAAAGTCTTAATTCTAATAGTCTTTTGAATCAAAGACTTGTACGAAACCTTTTGACTGTTCTATTGCCTGACTTTCCAGTTGTTACGTATGTAAATCTATTCAACATGCCTAGTTCCCTGACTTTCGATTTCAAAGAGATCTGCTAATACTACATTAAATTCAACTTGATATTTATTTATTCATTTTATATATTTTTCAATATCGACATACTGTTCTTTGTAATTTATCTAACAGAATGTTTAGAGGACGATTTTATACTGAAAGATGTTGGCATATATTATCGATATTATATTTATTTCATAATCTTGTGCCTTCAGTAGAAGTGTACTGTATACATTTAATCAAAGAGAAAACATGTTTTAGTATATAATTTTACTTATTTTCTCTTTTATTTCTGTTAATTATGTATTACGTATAAAAAACACAAAATAATATTTGATGAAAATATCTTAAATGATTTTCATCAGAAGCAGATATATTTAAAACATAACTTTAAAATAAAATTTAACATTTATAGAAGAACATTAAAACAAATCACAAGTTCAGGACAAAGACAATCCGACTACTGTTAAATTGCACCAACCCTTTATACTCATTACCACAAACAACCACAACGCATGAACTGACTGTTTTCAAGTTTTATTGTTTCATTCCCTTTACAAATTTTAATAGCTGTTTTTATTATTTAAATATATATTATTTAAAGAAGTTTCACGCTCTTTCTCTACTTTCCGCGACAAATCGATATAGCGTATTGAGTGGTGTAACTTTACGCCGAGAAATGTCTTAGCAGAGCGGACAAATTAAATCAATTTAAAAAACCCCTCGAGAAGGGAACCCATAACCAATCGCTTTTTCAGTCAGACTCTGTCTTACTGCGCCACGATGGCCTTCTCTTGGGTAATTTTTTTTCAGCATAACTTTTATACTACACAATTTAATTTCACATTGACTGAAAATAAAAGGAAATCACATATAATAAAATTATTAGAATTCAATAAACAGCAGCAGCGTGTTTTTTTTTTTAATTATGAAGGAACCGTACATTAAAATTAATAAAGATCATACGTCATGATCACACAAGATGAGCCACCCATTCCTAGGAACATCAACACCGGCCTCATACTATCACAATATGTGTATGTATATATTAGCACGTCACCTGTCATACAAAGTCGTTGATCTCATTCTGTATGGGGTTCTCTAATTTGTCTATACATTTCCGTATGGCGTCTAGAACGATGACGACGCGACGGTCGAGCGCCGCGAGGTGCGGCTCCCATAGAATCGGTGACACTGGGTCCACCTTCATTGACTCTCTTAGGACTTTCGATAGAGGGACGCCGTTGTGATGTCTAAAAATCAAAATAAGAATATATATTAAAGTAATAAAAAATCGATCGCATAAAATTATATATCATATTCATAAGTGTGTCAACATATAAGTAGTAAATAAAAATTCCGGTCGGAGTATAAAATTTTCTGAAACGTTATTTGACTTTAATTATTCCAAATTTTTATAGCGATCAAAAAGATACTTTCATTTTTTTTATAAAGAAATGCTAAAAATAGATAAAATTTAATTAATTCCTCTATTATTGTAAAGACAATTAACAGTTTAAATCTTTTAACAGCCATTTTGACACTTAAGAAAAACATATATCCGTTTTCTCGAAGTTAAAATTTTGACATGTCAAAATTCCAATATCATCCATGCATGTCAAGTTTAATGTTTATTATTATGTTCTAACATCAAGATAAAAAAACTGTTAATAAAATAAAATATATGAATTATGAACAGGTAACTTAGGACTGTCACGCGACTTTTTTATACATCCAGCTTCATTGAATTATAGCATTCTTGCGAATTTTATTTAAAACTTTATGAACTCTAAATGTAAAATATGTGAATTTATGACTCACATGTTCAAACACGACAATATATGGCACGTATACACTAGCTATTGCCCTTGACTGCTAAATTTTAGCTGCATAAAATAGTTTACTTAAAGGCATTAAAAAAAAATTAAACCCTTCTTGTTGTACTAGACAGACAACATGCGGTAACGAGCGTGTGAGCTCTAATACTCAAAGAACCTCAATATAAGAGCATTTCTAAAAAAAGTCCACGCATAAAAGTTTCTCACTAAAGACAATCTTAGCCTAAATAAAGTTATATTACAATGGATATGTTAAGTTAAAAAATTCTACCTACTTAGTGAAACAAACAAACAAATGGGAAAAAAACAGGAACTTCGTTTATTAGTCGAATGTGAAAATAAAAATATGTTATATACTGTATATCCAAATATCTTACTTGAGCAACGCAAGTAGCGTGGTGTGCCTCACGAGACAGCACTGCAGCAGCGGCGCGAGGATGCTCAACTCATCGTGGAACGCCTTTCCGAAAGCACGACCCTGGTCCAGGTGCAGTGTGAATGTGTCGTTACCGAACATTCTAGAATGAATAATTTATCTTATTATCCATTCAATTCATAGTATGTAAGTAAGCGTTTCGTAAATTAATAGGTGTTGCTCCGGCTCTGTTGTAATATTTGCATTTAGATTATTTTGGGTTTGTACTATTTAAATAGGCGTTTTGGAATAAGACTAGACTAAGGGTACCTTTAGGATTTAATAACGTTACAAATGATTGTTTCTTGAAAAATATTAAATATTATTGAATTTTCGTATTTTCGTCATCGTTAAAAATTAAATATATGCCATTAATTTCAAAGTCTATAAAGAAAATAATTTTGTATTTTTTTTTTGTATTATTCATGTAAATATATAAAATAAAGTACATAATTTTATTGTCGCAATCGAGATTTCTAACAAATATATCATTCCAATGATATCCGTCATTATGAGAAAATAATATTGATTTTATATTGTTAAAACTTGTAACCTCTATATTTGTGATCTAACTCAAATATTTTGTAATTTCTATTTTCAAACAATTGACTATAAAAACTTTTTCTACAATTCTAAAGCATTTTTTAAGTAAGATCATCATCATAATGATGATATAACATGGTTTTAAAAATTATCCGTGACTATCTACACCAATAAAAGAAATACATATTGGAAAAATAAACAATACCCAAATATTTTAACGCAGTGACACAATACATTAGTTACAGTCTACCAACTGAGCTAATTTATATTAAGCTACATCATACTAAGCTTACTACAGGTATTTATCTATATTACGAATAACTCAAAAAGTACACGATACATTTTAATTAAATGTAAATGGAACCACATCAAAAGTACTGGCTATCACATAAACAAAGAATCATCAAAATTAGATTACCCAATAAATAATTATGCGGTGACACACATAAAAAGAAATAGAGTCGGTACTGAGAATCTCCTGTAAAAAAATCTATAATATATTGTAATACTAACTTGAATGTTTCATAGTGATGCCTGTCCATATTGCCAGTTAGGAAATCGAATATAGACATATCCATTAAATCCAGCAGTCGCCGTCCTGAGTCGTACGGTGGTGTTGAGCGGACCTGACATGAAAATAAATATATCAATATATGAAACTCTTCCGTTACTCTTTAGGTGTAGGGGAGAATTATGAGAAAAGTTCATGAAATTCTCACGAGAATGGAAAATAAAGAGACTTTACGTTTTATAATAGAAATTAAGGTCATATGGTCATTCAAATAAAGATACGGAAATAAACCTTATTTTTAATAAGTGAACAGGACTAAAATAAGATAAATGTTAATTATTTTTTTAAATGATTTTTATAAAGAAAATTCGTCATCATTAGAATGGTAAGATAAACAAATTTAATTTTAATTCGGAGAATTCATGATAAAATAATCACATTCACTTTTTTACTTAGGATATATTGAACACGTAAGAATTGTCGAAATTAATTAATCAACTAAGAATATATCTTTAATGAATTTAATTATAATTTATTTGCGTATAATTTGGGGATAAATCGGTAACTATTTTTTATATTACTATTTTTTTCTTTTAAAAATAAAATATGGTTAAGATCTAAAAAAAAACAATAGCTTTCTCAAATTTTTACCGACATTAAGTTACTTACCGTATCGCAATAATCGGATTGTAGTTCCCATTGTGCTTTTCTTCGCTTGTGATACGATCTTCTCCAAGGATGTCTCCAAACCTAAGAAAATATTTACATATATTCAATTATTAAGATTCCTTCTAAACTCAAAATCAAAATTAGTAAATATATATTATATATTGTTAATAGTATAACGATCGCCGTTACAGCTAGTGATTAATAGCATTTAGTAACAAGAACGTAGTGTCTTAACACTAGGTTCTCTGGTTCTCTCTGCCTACCCCGCTATATGCGGGATACAGCGTGAAGATAAAAAAAAAACAAGATCCTCTATCTATTAGCACTTAAGGATTTTTGTAAATTAATGTTATAACGAACTTCTTGCTTCAACGAATAATAATAATGCGCTCATAATCCCATGTTTGTTTAATAAAATACATTGTTAGGTGACACTTACGTCTGCACCCGTTTGATGTAAATAAACAGACTTAAAATCAATAACTTGAAACATCAATTTCTTAGCTATTTCTAAAATTATACATTTTTATTATCGACCCATAATTTGACAATATATGGTTGTACATGAATTATCCCAGCTTTTATCTTTTTAAACAGTTGACACTATGTTAACATAATTAAGACTTTAACAAGAAAAGAATCGACTTCAAATTAAATGCATTAAAATGAAAATTATTACGAATAAGTCAAAAATGAATCAGATCTTCGCTACATTTTTTTTTTTTATTTTTTTTTTTTAAATGGATAACGGATGGCAAACGAGCAGAAGGACCACCTGATGGTAAGTGGTACCTTCGCCCATGAACATCTACACCACCATAGATGTTGTAGATGCGTTGCCAACCTAGAGGATAGAGACGGAAGGGGAGGATAATGTAGTAGTCCGCTATCGGAACCACCACATTTTTGGGAAAGAATGGGTGGGAAAGGGGAAAACCTGGCTTACATGCCATCGAACCGGAACACATCACAAGATATTTGGCGGTTCGTCTTTGACATGATAGTGGTCGCGAGCCAGACGGAGGACGAACCTCCTACCACCAAACGTATCTGAATTATTTTATTTGAATGGGATTATGATTTTATTTGAATGGGACCATATCGG
The DNA here is from genome assembly GCA_033558755.1 of Philaethria dido. Classification (NCBI taxonomy): domain Eukaryota; kingdom Metazoa; phylum Arthropoda; class Insecta; order Lepidoptera; family Nymphalidae; genus Philaethria; species Philaethria dido. Next base: position 575,175 of record JAKGSA010000182.1, read on the forward strand.
AAGCTTTAACTATCATATAAAAATAGAATCATCAAAATTGGTTCACCCAGTTTTTGCTGAGAATGGGTAATTATACGGTAAAACACATAAAACAACAATCAAATTGAGAATCTCTTTGTTTTTGATATCGGTTAAAAAGTAGAATGCAAAGATCAAGTAGGCATTTGTTTCCAGTGCTCTATTATTTAATTAAACTATTTAATAAAAACATAAATTTTAAAATTTAATTACGTACACTATAAATGAAACAATGCAGTAAGGAATCACGCAACCTTATAAGTTGGAAACATCTGGTGTATTAAATCAACCCATATTACTAGCATGGAGTAAATGTAATCATAGTAAATGAAATAACGGTTAGGCTTCATAATTAATTAGCAGACCAAGAAATTATGATTCACAGTTTCATTGAAAAAGTGTGAAATATTTAATATTTGAATTAAAACAGATTAGCTTTATCAACAACTAAACGGATATTTTTTTCATTTTTTTAACTTTACGCTGTATCCCGCATATAGCAGGGTAGACAGAGGAAACGTGAGAACCTAGTGTTAAGACACTCCGTTCTCTTTCAACAATTTCGTTCCCCACTTTGCGCCCAATTGTGACATTGCGTGCTGAGTGGCGGAACTCAACGCCGCGGTTTGCCTTGTTACCAGAGTGAGTAAATGAAAATACTAAGCTTTACATTTCCTGGAGGGGGAATCGAACCTGTCGCGTTTACAGTCGCACGCTTGTGCATCTGCGCCACGACATTCATAAACCTTAGTAATTACTAAACATAGCTTACGATTGTACATTTTTAATTTTGTTTTCGTAATATCAATAATAATATCTATATCTAATTAAGTAAATAAATTAAAACAAGTTACAAAGTTAATTTTTCTGAATATAAGCCTAATAAAACTCACCTTACGTTCTGCCAAATCTGCGGTCGGTAGGAAAGCAGCAAAACTGCCCTCTAACATATCAGGGTTGCCGCAAATAGCATGCCCAGTGTCGCAGTAATACGAACACTTTCCGTGGAAACAGAAGTTATTTGCGGGGGATACGAAAAACGTCTTTAGAATATCCCCTTCTGTGACGTCATAGATTTCAGTTGTCATATTGAGCACTCTACCCACTACTGGCATCGCTCGACGAAAGCCGAGTATCCTGGTTCAATCATATACTTGTTATTAACATATGAATAATTATTGTCTATATATCTATGCTAAAATGACATGAATTTAGCACTTTGCCAGTTACTCACTTTCAAAATAAGGTAATTATTTTTTATATTATTTCTACACAAATAACCAATATGTCTTTTAGCATAAAGTTGAAATATTCGACACAGAAACATATAAAAAATATCTTATACTATACATATTTCTATTCGTACAATTGCTGCCAGTACTCGTCCCACGACCAGCATTTCTTGACGGAAATGCTACATCCTGGATCAAAACTTACTTGTATCAATTTTTACATCCGTATTGCTCAAGAACTTTGATTGTAGGGAATTAGATAGAACGCATTTAGTTATGAGTCACAATCATACTCTTTATTTATTGTTAGACAAGTCATATGTGCCCACATATTCACTGTGCAATCATTTGCTTGAAGCAAAGTGGTTTGTTTGATAATACAAATATAATACTGATTTACACATAAATATACAACCTAATACATTTTAATTACATTACAAAATATTTTATTTTAATATGTACTGTTCATTAATCCAAATAATAATCTAATTCAAACGTACATTGAAAAACACTATAATATTGAAAGAGGTGCGCTCTTTAGCCAATAAATTGCTTTTCTTTTACAAGTAAAAGCGGTTAACCGTACGTACGCATAATTATCCCATGTGACAACCCTAATTAGCTTTACATGGTGTATAATTGCCTTCCCGTTTGTTAGTAGTGTGCTATTACAAGTAGAATATTACCAATTAATTAAATGTTAAGTGTAATCCACTATATTGTGTCGTTTATGATATTAACTGAAGTCTAACAATAACATGAATGTAATATTTTATGAAAGAACTAATTATTTTTGTAATAAAAACTAATATAGGTTTGGTACGTCATTTTTTACTACGAAAAAATAAGATATGTAAACATAATAATGACACTTGCATATTTTTTTTATTTAATATATTACATTAAACCAAGAAATTTGCATGTAAAAACGTTTAAAATAAAAGTAGTTTTATCCAAGAAATAATTTTGAAAAGTTCTGTACCTATATGAATAATAATCTAAATGTTTATGTTGTTTGAGGTTTCGCATGAATATCTATGGTATGTACATGTGTATTTCTATGTCGAAATGTATATTTTAACGCAAATTTTACTCTATATATTATTAAAATTCATTATTATAATAGTTTATTAAAAAAACTATAAAATAATCATGGTCTCATAAATTTAAGTATTTCTTTGAAATATAATGTTAATCTTACCGGTCGAGATGAAAAGCTGCAATTTCAGCGTTGTGCCGCTCGTAGTCTGAGAAGTAGAAGTGGTTGGGCAATGTTTGGACATCCCGCGCGAATCTGTCGACAGGAAGTATTATGCTTACCGTTGTTTTCCTTTTGCTCGTACATTTTCATGATATTACAAAATGCTAAGATATTTTTACAATATTAGTTTTGATTTTAAAAGTATGAATATTTTAAGTTTCATCAAGAAATGCTTTTAAATTGTAAAATAATAAAAAATACTAGTTTTGCATGATGTTATACTTATGATTCTATACAAATGTTTTGCTTAAAGTTTTAATAAATTAAACATGAATTTTAGGTTACTATTTTTTTAATCTGTACTCGTTAAAATTTTCCCATAGATAAACAAATATATGTATAAAATATACATATAAAACTTTTGAATTCCTTATTAATATAACTTTTGTAAAAGATTTATCTATTCATCTAATTAAGAAAAATTATAAAGTAGGTACTTTAGTTAATCTAAAATCTTCTCTCGGTCATTAAGCTTGAAGATAATTCAAGTTTTTTCTCATAGTGCAAGAAATGATAAGGGCGACAAGTGTTTGACATGAGATAAAGCACGTCTCCTCGTGTTGATTATTGGATTAAGTCATATCAACTGTGATTATCTAACGAAAGTACTTAACGATCTACTGACTGTGGTTTTGAGTAGTAATCACATAAAAGCTTTCTTAGGAAACGTTATGATATCAATTTACTTATTATTGTAAATTTGTAGCTTCGTACCGTATCGTATCTGTAGAAATATATCTTAACTAGAAACGTAATTAACCAACTACGAGTAATTGGTAATCGAATATATGTAAAATGATTTTATTTCGAATAAAATTTAATAAGCATTTTAATCTGATACTATAATTTTTTAAAATATTAAAAATACTTGAAAATGAGATTATGAATAATAATAGATCTTATTTAAACAATTTATTCTAAGAAGTTATTTTTATATTTATGAATTTATATTTAATATATTTTTTTTCTATATTAATTTTCTAGCATTTGTTAATCCCACTAAGTTTTACACTCTGCCTCTCTGCAAAGATACAATATATTTAGACACAATATATTTAGATACAATATATACAATGCATTTAGACACGTCCAAAGTTTAAGATTACGCTACTACACTCCACTTACACTCTAAAATAATTTAAATTGAGCCACAATGAAATACAAAAAGGAAGTCGACCCGAATTTCGTAGTCCCTTATTAAATATAACAGCAACATAATCGCTCCGCATTAAACGGTGTGCTATATCAATACGTCGGAAGCAAAACGTTTTAAAAGGCGCTTAAATCGTTTAAATCGTGAAGCTGGTTAGATAGCAGCGATTCAGGTAATATATAGCGCTGGATGTCATCCGATTTATTGCGCTCTACTGGATCAGATCGACGTAAAAGATCTATTATTCTACGTACATGCAATATTATTCAAGTTTATGAAACAAAGTTTGTCGTTTTTATCGTTAAATCGAATAGTTTAACTTTTGTATATTATTTAGTATTGTATATAGGTTTGTTTTCTTATATATATTATAGTTAAGTTTAATTAAACATAAAGAAGATATTTTTTTAATTTCAATATTATTTATACGCAATTCATTCAGATATTTAGTGAAATTGTACTTGCACTAAGTGTACTGTTTAAATATGCACATAATATAAACAAATAAAAAAGCTTGTAAAAATAGATTTTACTGCCAACGTCGATTTATCAAAAGAGAAAAATGTGTAATATATATATATATATATATATACCCAATGCTCAAATGCTCAATATATATATATATACCACATTACTTAAAGTTATTAGCTGCAAATGAATAGGGTATGTAGGATTTGTTCATATGAAACAATGTTATCTAATCAAAGAGTTCATTTCCAATGACCTTAGCCTTATGAGTACCGTAACGGGTATTTCCTACTTTTACGAGAAATAAAGTTAATTAAAAAGTAAATAATCTCAAATGACATCAATATTCACATACTTTACAATTAAAATAAATAACTTTTGTAATATCTATACATTACATATAATAAATTCTCTGACTTGTAAACCTATCGCGGTAGGGTTACTATCGACTATCGCAATTTATCGTCCCTAAGCGAATAGCGGCTATCACCAGCCCCTTGATCTGTCACCGGGATAACCCCTTGAGTATATAATTTTTCTTATAAATCTTGCCGGTTCAATTTTATTACCTAGGAAGGGCTGGAAAAATGCAGCCGTGATTCAACATAATTTTTTAGTGTTTTCAATTACTTTTGTTATGAATACTTACGAACATAAACAACGCACATAAAATAATACTACTGACTAATTTATATGAATTCATGGAATAGAATGTTTATAATAAATAATTCAAATTCATTTGGAAGTGTTAAAAGGCTTTGATATTTAATACGTGAGCCATTTGTAAAAGACGAGACGTCCCTTCAGACTTTAGAGTAATGCCAACATCATTTTGTTGTCACCGTTAATTGACAGTGAAATGTTTTACTTAAAAATATTCGCAAATTACTACATACTACTGTAAGTTGAATGTTATTTTGAAGTATGAACATATACTTTTTAAACATTATATTTTTATTACTAATATATGATTATTTGCCGTATATTACAGATATATGTCAAGTTATAATTTTAAAGTGTAGTTTGTATAGAATTCAATAATATTAAGCTTTAGAAAAGCTGCAAAACTTAGAAAACTACCCACTTACTTCAATAACACTTGTAGTTCTGAACAGTGGGCAAGTCTCTAAGCCGATCATGTGAAAGAATGTTCTCCAACTTTTGTGAATGGAACCAACACGTAAGGTTCTCAACGAGGTGACAAAACTTCAAATCGTGCACTCCAAACTATTCTACTTATTCAAACTTATAGTACATTGTGGGCGACAAGAAGCAAGTGTTCTTAATCGACCATGCAGTGAAACTAAGAGTATCAAACTGGGCTACGTGTTTATGAAACACCACAAGATACATTTTTATCTTCACCTACATAATGATAGGTACCTCACCCTTGTATTCATTTTCTGCTCACTTTAGAGAGATTATAATATATTGAGGAATTTCTGAGACGCAATGCATCTTTAAGATAATTTCCCTTAGAATGACGGAACTCAACGCAACTCAAATCACAACAGTAACATAGAAATATCTAACATATGTATTTATAAAATGCACTTGTTTATTATATGGACTAAAATTTCTAAGATAAAGTTTATAAATGTATTATAAAGTATAAAGTTACAGGATGTAATTAGGCGGTAGTATTTATGTACTATAAATAGAGATTATATTGATAAGCATAATCTTAACAAAATATAAGTTATTCTATGATAACTTAAAGATATAAATTGTATAATACAGTTTTATGAATGCGTGCTGCTTACTCTATGTTTGTAGGAATAACGATACCTACTGTGAACTTCCGGAAACAATCACAGAAGCCTGTACAAATATTTGTTTATGAGAATTTAACCGTCTAAATAGCAGACTAACTTACAAGTTTCGACGAAAATTAAACAGAAAAGTACTCTATTTAATTATAGTACAAAGACGACAAACTTACTACGATTTGGGGAAATATATAATGCGTCGCTTATGAAATTAATTAAGAGGATCATTATAATCAAAAACGATGTTGTCTTCTTAGTTGAATATAGAAACATTGTGTGTAATTTGCATTGACTGACGTTTGCGCATACATCATGGATGTGCATCATGAATTGTAATTACATGTCAAGTCGGTCTAAACAAAATATTTCGATTTTGACTAATATATTATAGTTCTTAAAACAACTTACCTCATTGGTTTAAACAATGCTTGAACGCCGTTAGGATAGTCGATGATAAGCTTAAGCTGCGTTCCACCCTCTTTTTGCTCTAGAAAATTAAAAATACAACTATAATTTAGAGCTCTTAAAGGAAATATTAAAGAAGCAACGTAACTTTTTTTCCACATAACAGAACAGAACAATTATGTTTCGTGTACTTCTATACAAATAATCTGATAAAGATATTCTGATAATAGAAACTTTAATTTAACATTCCAAAAAACATTACATCTAGAAACTCGGTAGTCTATTTGTATCATAAACATAATGAAAATGTTATTTTGATATCTTATCAAGGTATTTATCTGTGATTATGTCGTTCTATTGCCACATTATACATTTAAAGTTTTTTTAACACCGTATGAATCAAATTATTGTTGTAGTGACCACTTGAATTAATTGAAATTGAAGTACGACCTCACAACAAATGAGAATTTACAAGTAAGGCTACGCTTGAAAGTTGTCTATGAACCCAATCGATGGCAATGGAATTAAGTAATAATTACTATATAACTAAAAATAGGTTTGAACTATGGAGGTTTTAACAATGAAATCCATTTAAGCGCTTTAAATATTAAAGTCCAATTGAAAGTAAAGGGCGAGATTGTTGGAACCATTGTCCGACCTAACCCTATACTGATTTTAGACCCGACTTCATTTAATATACATACCTTATTGTACCTACTTGATGAAACTCACAAACTTTATATTCAAGATTATTGTTGAAATGGTATGGCATTATCTGGTAGCAGTTTTAGTGTAAATAAAGTAAAACAAATATAGCCTTGGTTTGCCACCTAATTTGTAATATTTGATTACTTTATTGTAATTAAAAGTGTGGTATTTTTTATATTTACTTAATATTATTATAGATACAGACGGATACTTATTACATAAAAGTTATAAAAAAATATTTGTCAGTAACTAATATGAATTATGGAATAAAAATAATAAAATAATATTTTTAAATATTAATTTTACTTTGACCATGTTAGTGGGTTTGGTATTCAGAGCAAGTGCATTAATATAGACTTTATAGTGTAGTTCTAACTAGTTTCACTTGTTTGGTCGCGATTGTTAAATTTTGCAACTCAGAAAATATATTCAAATGAGAGGTCTAGTTATGCTTGAAAATAACTAATGTTACACAATTTTATAGTTCATTGATTTATTGCCATAAAGTGCCTTTTGCAGCATTTTAATAAAACAATGCGTGATTATGAATTATTATATGCAATTATAAAATACAAGTTCCTAGCCACTAAGCTCGACTTGCATGTACTAATTCTATGTAGGATGCTTATTTAAGATTATATCCTTGGTAAGTATGAATGGGATAAAGTGTTTAAGTTTATCGTAAACGCAAATTTAGATTAGTACTAAATAGACCAACACACTGTTATTATAATTCAGATATCAAGAATTAAAATAAGTACTTAATATTATGAACTTACTTTGCCATCTAATTAATCATAGTCATATTTTTTCAATAAAGTTTATATATGATTTTTTTCCTTATTAATAAAAATAATATATATAATTTACATACCGACATGAAGTATAGGCGCTGTAGACATGTCCTGGAGTATAGCCCCGACTAGCGGCTCCCCGTCTTCGTACAGTTCATGTTGTGCGATTTTTAATTGGAACTTTTCTAAATTCGATGCATTTACACTGCAAAAAATATAAGACTTTAAAAAGTTGAATTATAATTGCTAATATTAATATTGGGCTTAATATTCCTTGTTACTTGGGTAAAGTTTTTTTTGTAAATATGGATGAACATACATAGTTGCTTTTTAGATTTGCGTTTTATAACCTAACACTTCGTTTTCCTCTTTTCGCCCAAATTTGAGATATCGCGCGTTGAGTGAAGGAACTAAACGCAGCATTTATAAAAATAATTTAAATACATTAATTCCCCCGCGTGGTAATCAAACCCACAATCACTCGCGTATAGAGTCAGACTCCGTCCCACTATGCCACGATAGCTTCATATATAATTATTTATAAGTATTTATTTCAGTTCCGTTTATCTTTATTACATGACTAACCTTATACCGTTTGAACTTTATATCTACGTATACGTATTGATAATATCTAATATAATAACAGTGACCAGTACGAGTATAGTGAGTGTACGGGGAGTTTTCGAATAAGAGGCTCAACAGGGCAATGGAATATCAATAGAGTTACTTTAAATTTGCAGCACACATTCTTTAACCTGCTCGTTAATGTCGAGATTTACATGGAAGATTTTCCGGCGGCGTGTTGGTTTTGGCTGCGTGGAACACATAAGTGGACGTGAGGTGGTTGCCAGAAGAGCCGAGACTCCAGGCGACACAACGCAGGACGGAACTGAATACTAAGGAGCCTACGTGTAACGTTCTCGATTTGTGGTATGCCCTGATAACCTGCATTTAGAAATCAAGCCGTCTGCTATAAAATTTATTGACTCTCTTTCGGTGTGAATTGTGCTCGTGTCAAATGGGAATTCAAAACGCCCGATTCGATTTAGTACAAATGGACGTTTAGAATTCTGAATGGCTAACTTGATATATTGCCCTGGCAACTTTTACTCTGCAGGTAATAGTTTTCATTTTTTACAGGATATAGAGTGATAAATGTGTTTTGACACAATATAAATCACTTACATTCATTATAATGTATCACTACCTGCCAATGATATGGAGAATCACAACACATATTGTTGTATAATTTTCATTTCATTCGCCGTGTACCCCAAATTTTTTCAACATCAACAAAAAAGCCATTTTAATTTGCAGTAAAGAAAATACCTTAAAGAATATTCTTTCTTTATTACATATTCTCCTAGATGAGCCAAGAATATGGCAAAAATTATTCATATATCAAAGCAACCCTTTTTTGTGATACATGAATTTAGCTATAAGGTCTCGTCATATCTTGAGCGGCGTTTGAGGAAGCCCTCATGCATTCATTCCATTTAGTTTTATTGTCAAAGACCCGCGCCTATCTTCGTAACTGGATTTTAAATAAGATTCCTGGCAAAGCTGGTAAAATTCGCTTTACAAGATAAAAAAGGTCACCCTGTCTGCTACATTATAGAATCAGTTTCTCTTACAAGTATGATATTATGACCCTTTTTTATATTACTATCGAAAACCTTTACAACCAAGAAAAATAAAGAGTTAAGAGCAAACGAGCATGTGATATTTTTCATTTCATTCGTCGTGTTCCTATGAGATTTGGTCTAATATTTACTTTGGTAAAATTACGTCAACCATTGGGCGACCTGTTTAGTTTTGATGCATACTTCAGAGCTCAGCTCGGGTTATTCGTTGGAGATGAAAAGCGACGGCTTTTAGGATGTAGTAACAGTCTTCTATTCTTATTATGATGAATACCGTATATTATAAGTGTAACTTGAAATTTCATAGGTTCTCAACAATTAATTTTATAGTAGGTACGAGTTAAAATATACTTTAAGTCATTACCATCAAAATTACAATAGGCAAAGTTTACCAGTCATTATTAAAAACGGTTCTACGAGATAGCCACTTGCGAAGTTTTCATGCTACATGATGTGAAGCAAAATGGTAAAATCTTTAACTGCAATATACGTTTTATCAAAGTTTAATTGCAGCAATAACGGAGTAACTAACAATTTAATTCGGCGACTTTCAGCGCTCCATAAATTGTACTTGTGGATGTCAGCTGTCGACAACTTTCCGAAATTTTCCTTGTAATGTCCTTTTGGAGTCGTTTTTCGCGGAACAATTTTAATTAATATTTCTTAGTTAGGTTCTTATGTTAATCTGTATTTTCTTGAGTACTTAAAGTACTATTTAAATTATTACATAATTATTATATTGTTTAGGCCATAATTTTACAAAATAGAATCCTTAATGAGCAAAATAAATCATATGAATGAAATGTGTTGGCAACGACGCAAGTGCGTGTGCAAGCGTTGCCTACTTCAATTTTTGCAAATTGTAAATATATTTTAAAATTTGTTTTATATCAACTCGCAACAAAAATTGTATAGAGTTCGAATATGACTAATTTAAATAAAATATTATAAAATAAAAATAAAAATTTGTTCTTACCTGGGTTCCAAGTCCTCCATTTCTCCAATAGTAGGGTTTTCTGGTCGCAAGACATTTAAATCCCGATGAGGTGGTACGACAACAGGGTTGTCATCGGCCTTGCCTTGAAGTTGCAGTACTAATACTCTTTGCAGATCCTCGAAACGATCTGCAGGTGTGGATGGAGTTCGTGGCTCAACATCGCCTCCACTTGTCTCACTCGGCGCAGACTGTTCATATTCCTTTGAACTATTGCTGCCATTGCTGTGAACGGAAGATATTTTAATACATAATTTGCTTTGAAAAATTTGCATGACTTTTCTATATTTAAAAGACTTAACTAAAACCTAGACGGACATTATTGTGTCATGCACATTCCGGCTCTATCAGCATATTAGTATTAGAAAGCGAGAGCCTACGCTAGAAATTTACTCTAACCGACAAAATAATTTTAACAACATATGTTTTTATAAGAAGAGTAAAACTTTAAAACTTTAATCCACAATAATACAACACAAAACCTTATATTAGACACCTTCTCACTGAGCTTCGAATATTTTAACATGTGAATACATTGAAATTAATAAACTCACATTTTAACATTATTAATTCAATAAATTCTTCAATAAATAATAGCTAGATAAATAAGCTCTCTTTAAAGTCTTAAGGAAGACTTGAATGGATTTAAGCCAATTAATTTCACAATACATTCCATTTAGAAATTAAGGAGTGAACCATTTCAACTGAATTGTTTAGTTAATTAAAATATTGCTAATAATTTCGTATTGTTATAAGTGCTTATAAACAACAGCCTCAACAAAACAATAAATTAACGATATACATAAAAAAAATGAAGGTACTAAAATCATTTAAAGCCTCCAAAATAAGAAAAATAAGTATATTTATTTTTAAACGAAAAGGTTAAATTTCCATGTAATTAAAATGACGATAGTGAGCACGTGTTAAAGTTCCGGCGTTCACAAAGCAGCAATGTCTTAATAAGTTCCGCTTACGGTGAAAATGCAAATTTTTACTACATATTTTCATATAAGGAGTGTTATCTAATGTATGAAACATTAGTTTATTTAATTAAATAGAATATGTGTGGGATGATGTAATTAATTTTTTATTTTCTATTTATTTCTTCTTTTGTATAAAACAGTGAAAAGTAACAATGAAAAAAAGTCATTAAAATATAACATTATCCTCTTTATCGTTTTATTGGGTAAATAAAACATTATAAATGTAAAGAATTCTTTGAGTGGGATTTCAACCTACAGCCAGTGTGAACAATCAGACAAGTTCCGATTATGCGGCAAATAAATATTTTAATTATTAGTTATTTAATATAATATACTTGTATATGAATAGTTGAATTTGTGACAGAATGGAAGTCAATTACTCTGAAAATGTTTTTTTTTCGCTTCACGCTTTATTCCGCATAGCAATACCCATAGTGTCAAGAGACTCGTTTCGCCTTTTTCTACCCGAATGGAAGACATTGCGTATTTAGTGGCGGATGCCGTACTTTACCGTACCAGAGCGAGGAAATGTGAAGAAATATAATCATTTTCCCGAATGGGAATCGAACCCACAGCCACTCTCATATATAATCAGACATTATCCTACTGACTATTAATATTTCAAAATGTAGACATACAGTGAGAATTTTTTTTTATTGATATTCAAGTGAGACATTTATAAAATCATGTACAAAGCTTCTAGAATTTCATTAATTCAAACAATAAAGCCAGCCTTGGTGTAAGCATTAATTCTTAAGATTTTGTTTGCTGGCCTATTGTAAAGATATGACGTTTCGATTGTACACAACCATTGTTCTAGCACATAAAAGCATTGAGTGGCAAACTCATATTTCGTTTACTTTACATATTTGCTCAGCCGAGGTGACAAATTAATTAATATATTGTTCTTCAACAAAAGCTATCTAAATTTCTATAAGACCAATAAAGCTGTGAGCAAACTTTTACTTACGCAACTATAGAGGAAAGATGAGTCAATGAAAATATTTACATATAAATATTTATCTAGAATCATAAAGGTTAAATGTGGGCATCAATTATCATTATCAAGATGCATTTCACGTTGTCTAAGTAATTACTCACAAAGTAGTGACTATCTAATAAAATAAACTTCTACTTAATGTATCAAAACCAAATAATAAAATATTTTGACACATTCGCTACGTTCAATTAAAATATAAATATACTTAGTTTATTAACTATAGTAACGAGCACCATAATTAGACGCCCATATTTTAAACGTTTAGATAACAGAAAAATAAAAGCCATTAATAACAAACATACATTCTTTTACAAATACGTGATTATAATTTAATGTTTCTGCATACATATGAAGGTTCCAATCAATATCAAAATACATATTTTTATATTACGATGAAATTTTTTAAATATAAATAGAATTAAAAAATAATTAAAATGACTACTAAATCTTTTGATATAAGTAAGTACGTCATATATCTTTTGGACAAAGGGAAGGTAGATAAGCAACCAAAATGTTAATTCATACAATACTCACGCTGATAAGGAGAGAAATGGTAAATCATTCTAATATTTTGATACATTTTTTAAGAACTAACTTAAAATGAAATGATATTGTGATATTTTTTATTTTATAATTATATAAATTTAGATAGCTACTGCTTTCGCCTAATTAATTCATATGTTGCTCTTATAACTGTTTAGTGCTAAATGACGCTTGCCATTGTGGCGCCATTCAAAATTTGACCAAGAGAAGATGATTAAAAACGTAAATTCGATTTGTGGATTTTACAAAAACTACTAATGAAAAGAAAGCGAAGAAAGGAGTGTTGCAAGTAATGTGAAAAGTTAACCCCCGATGTTCCGACGTTAATTATAATCAATTATAATTATTAAAAGTCAAATGGGAATTTTAAATTTTTAATTTAACTTACTCATTCTTGTAATTTTTAAACATAGAATCGAATTCCTAATTCAAAATATGTACGTTCGATTGATATATCGATAAATAACATGACATTTATTTTCTGTTAAGTATAGATAAAATATTAAATACTAATATTATCTGGACAAGACAAAAAAATAAAAATGGGTTTTTTAAATTAGGTATTACCAGAATATATTTGTCTTCATATATTGTCCTTGTATATATATGGATAATAAAATATAATGCTTTAATATAAAAGCTAAGACAGGAACGCAAACTCTTAAATAGTACAATCGATTTTTACTATACAGACGTAAACTATATCACAAATAGGTATTTACAATATGTTGTGATAAAATATCGGCGTGATAATTTTTTGATAAATAAGTTGATTGTGATAAGCGTCCAACAATTTGAAAGGGCCGAAATTTCTTTTGCATTGAGGAAAATTATAATTTTTTATTTTCAAACAGTTACAAGCAGTACAATTTTTGTATGTCGTAACATTTATTGCGGATTGCATACTTTATAGCCCTAAAGTTTAATCGAATCGATCGTTCGGTATTGATTGTATAGAACACAACGATTTTCTATTAAACACAAAAGTTATATTCGATATTTGAATAAAATAGGGCATTTAAAAAAACAAGTTATTTTTATTTTACTAGTGATTAAAAAAGTTTTTTTTATGGTCCCTATGCTCCCCAAGGTATATATGTCGTAGGTAGATAGGTAACCTATATGTCTGATTATAGATTTTAATTTACGGCTGTGCGTTGCCTATCAGTCACTCAGTAACGAAACAGTTTTTTGAATGTAGCATAAGTCAATATGCCGCTTAAAAGGTTAATAATATTTTTAAAATTATCGGTTAATCTTTTTCAGTGGCTAATAGATAAATAATGATAATAATTTATAAGGCGAAGACAGATAAAGTTTTTATCTTAATAAGGTTATTTGGGTTGCTCTGATAACACCAAGACGTAATATTTGTATGTTAATAGGCCCTTAACACTGTTTTACCCCTAAATTCGTTGACATTTTTGATATTCAATTTAGAGATTTATCATAATTATACTTATAAAAATATTTATTCGATTAATTAAGTAAAAATAGTAATTAAATCATTTTTTTTTATTAAAAGTCGACTAATAATTAAATATATGTATATTCGGCTCGTAATAAATTATACGATTTATATGAATAATAATCCAAGTTAATAACTTTTTAATTTTTGTTTCTTTTTGGAATACTACAAAATCTATATCACTGTCTAGGGTTCAAACTTTTCACACATTAAGTTTGACTAAAATTGACTTAGCGGTTTAGCTATGAAAGTAACGGACATAACATAGTATTACTTTTGCAAATATATTATTAACGGAGATATGAAAATAAAGAGTTATAAGAAAAAAATCATATATATAAGAATTTCTATCCTTTTCGAGCCTCTTGGCAATGTAGCTATGAATTATGCAGAATGTGATGTTGACAAGGTTAGCTTTTGTAAATGTATAAACAAAATTTAACTTTATAATTTTTTTACTATTAATATTAAGTTTTTTTTTTTTTAACTTCACGCTGTATCCCGCATATAGCGGGGTAGGCAGAAGGAACCAGAGAACCTAGTGTTAAGACACTCCGTTCCCTTTCAACATTTCCGTTTCCCATTTTCCGCCAAATTGAGGCATTGCGTGTTGAGTGGCGGAACTCAACGCCGCTTTAATTTAAAATATAATAAAAAAAATGATAGCTACCTGAGAAATAATATAATAATAAGATCTAGACGCTGCAGGTAATAGTGAAATTCAGTTTTCAGAATTCAATTAATATTTTTTTCTTTTCTTTATATTAATAAAAATGACTCAGTTTAGCTTAATTTTATAATAAAATATATAGAAAGTTACGATAGGTGGAAAAGTTATCGAACCGTAACAAAATAATGAAAAATTCGGAAGCTTCAAATTTATAACCGTGCGAAATGCAAATGAGATTTACGACAATTTGTCACTGTTAGATGTAATCATATTTAATTAAAATTAGAAATTAAAATATATACTTTTTATGAATTCGTCAATAGTTAATACCAAAACAAATTTTCGAAAACATATACCCATATTCTACTTATAATATGAACCAAATGTTAAGATACTTTATATTTTTTCTTAGAAATCGATATCTATATTTGCATGCAACATTTAAAGTTGTAAGAGTTCATAAGGATGTTTTGTTTACCTAACGAGAATACATATTTTCTTATCACACAAGACGCTGTCAAACTATTCAACATGTGATAACGCGGAGATACGAGCTCACTAACAAACAGAAGTAATGAAATTATTTTATAATAATTTTACATTTATTATCTGATAATTCTGATAATTCTGTAAATGAAACTGAATTAAATTTATATGCTTTTTCATTTATAGCTTGACTGTTGTAAGAAAAAATTCTACATACCTCGAAATTCACATATCATGAAAACACTAACAAAACACATCACTCTCACCTTTTTTGTAGGAAACGTTTTCGAAATTCTATATAGGCAGATCGTCCTTTATCGGCATCGTCGCCTATTTTGACCCTTCCGTGCAGTGGGATTCTATGGCCGGATATGCCATAGTCCATCTGTAGATCGACTATGAGCATGAGTGTGAAGAACACAAGGAAGGCGCTGAGGGCAAGCGCTAGGCGCTCTTTGAGCTTCATGTTGAGCATGGTGCGCGCGGTCGGGCGGCGCGGCGCGGTCGCACTGCCAGTGCCCGGCCCCGGCGCATGGTCCGGCGTCGGCGAGCGCTTACCGTCGCGCGCGCGCCGCCACCGCCACCGCCGACACCGTGCCCGCGCCCACCCGCTGACACTGCAACAAAGTCACTTCATGTTTACACGTGTACCTACTGTTTGCCTTGCTTGGCATGCCACCACCATCGCCTCCTATTTATGATCAGCAATATATGCAAGTTTTATCTAAAAACATCGACTCAAATAGAAACACAATAGAGATCAAGCTTTATTACCCAAAACAATAAGCAGACAAATTCTAAATTAAAAATATTCACGCTTCTAAATTTTGATTTTTTATTCCAAAAGCTACTCTAATTTAAACGCTTAGTATACAAACCAAAGTGGAATAATTCATCAGCATTTCATGTTTACAATTTTAGTTTGCAAAATATCAACGTAGAAACCTACCGAGATTAGAGATCCGTAATTTCTTTTCCTTTTTTTATTTCATTATTTCATTTTAGTCTTATAATCAGCATTTTTGTTTGACGGAAAAGATAGATTCACGTATTATCTAGTTTATCTAAAACATCTGCAACAATATTAGATACCAAGGTTAATTGTTTCACAGCTAGATATTACCTATGTTTACCTTTATTAAGTTGAAAACATATATCGAATTTCGATAATTAAAAAGGATTCTGTTTCTATCAAAAATTTGATATAAATTCACATTCAATTATACCAGTGTTTATCAACACTAGACATGTTAAAAAAAATATTACCTTTTTGCACGAACGGTCCAATAATACTTTTAAGATAATTCATTCATTCAAATGCCAAAATCGTGACATTTTGTATGAAACCAGTTCATATAGCGCTTAAATAGCTAGGAAACGACTAATGTCACTGTAACTACGTACTATTACCGAGTTCACAAGCGTTTACTCACGACCGTGGGGTTAACCGATTACGCAAGAAGAAGTAACCACTATGCTCATATTAAGCAGTGTAATACAATTCATGAAATGTAACATTTGTACCGCAATACGAGTATAAGTTTATAATAAATTTACAACAAGCTCAAAATATTTGTCTTTTTTTCAATGATATAGAGAAACATCGAGTTTATCGGTCATCGGATCTAAACAAATTGCAATTTGTAGACGAGACCAATAAATATATTATTAAAAATAGAGAAAAATCCGCCGCGCTTACTATAGCTATGTGACATGTAAAATTATTCTAAAAATATTGCAGTGTTACGAAAGTCTATAATTCTATTGCGTAGATATTAAATATCAAATATCAATGCATCTGCATCATCATATTTAAATCATAACATCGATATCGCAGAAATTGACACGCGTAGTTGAACTTTTGCATTCGCTAAGACTAGAACATAAGCGTGTCAGAAAATCGCTTTAGAAATAATTTAATATCAATAAAGACCAAATTCATTTTTACTAGCCGATTTATATTGTAAAGTAAGTTGCGATAAACTTGACATTTGCGTACTGGTCTGCGTAAACAGCATTTCCCAGCGTAAGAAGTAAAAAAGAAAGAAGCTGTACATTAGGAGTTGGTTGTGGTTTCAAATCCCACTGGGACTAATCATTATTTTTAATATTATAATTTCATTAACGACCTTAATGGATAAAGAACAAAAATGTTTATGTCTACAGATGGGGCGGAAAAAACTTAATTATATATTACTAGGTTATTTATGTCACATCCTCCTTCTACCCACGGAAAACGTGACAGTTGCTTTACAATGAAAAACCAACAGTGTAGCATAACACAGAAATTATGAGATCCATCACGTAATATTAACGCCTGTCGTAGAGCAGAGGCACAAGCGTGCGACTGTAAACGCGACAGGTTGTGAGTTCGATTCCCACTCCGGGAAATGTAAAATTTAGTATTTTCATTTCTTGGGTTTGGTAACAAGGCAAAGCACGGCGTTGAGTTCCGCCACTCAACACGCAATGCCTCAATTCGGCGGAGAGTGGTGAACGGAATTGTTGAAAGAGAATGGAGTGTCTTAACACTAGGTTCTCTGGTTCCCTTTGCCTATTCTGCTATATGCGGGTTCTCTTTCAACAAATCCACTATAATAATATCAAAATAAAAGATCAAAGTGTGACACATATTCATTTTGTACAGAAAGCTTGGTAATACGTCATTCTGTTTTGTAGTTTCCACTCAAGCTCAGATAGAGTAAATATACGATTTTTATCTAATATCGGCACGTTACACATTTATTTTCAGCTCGAAGGCTTTAATATTTAAAATTAATATAAATATATATTTCATCAAATGAACAAGTATATAAATATATAGAATTTGCTAAAAAAATTAAAGAATTTATAATGGGAATCTATTAACTAATTTACTAATTACATTTAACAGTAATTATATTAATTAGGCAATTTGATGATTTATTAACTAATTGTGTATAATAATCATAACTCTAATATCATTGTTAATTCCAAGGATAACAACTAACATCTATCTATAATTATAATTTAAACCCTTTCGACAACCGACAATTGAAGCGCTCTACCACATATGAATCGGCGAGTGCAGAAACAACGTAAGTCCGGATTTTCAAATTCTAAAGGAGGGAGAAAGAAGTATGTAAGTTAGCTTTCTTAGCTAGTTTAAATCGATTACGAATTTTTGCATTTTTTGTGACTTACGTTGTTTCTGCACTCACCGATTCATATATACTCTCTACAACACAGACCTCGTGTGCTCTTATGGGAAAGACGGACTGTTTATATAATATTTATATAGTTATGGTTAAACATGTTTTACGCAACTCACATACGATCA
Source organism: Philaethria dido (assembly GCA_033558755.1). Classification (NCBI taxonomy): domain Eukaryota; kingdom Metazoa; phylum Arthropoda; class Insecta; order Lepidoptera; family Nymphalidae; genus Philaethria; species Philaethria dido. Next base: position 594,089 of record JAKGSA010000182.1, read on the forward strand.
TCTAAAGATCAACAAACGGATTATTAATAATTTTCTAAAAAGTTTCTTAGTCAATGTAAGCACATTTGTAATATGGTTCATAGTACTGGGCGTTCGTGAAAAAAATTGATTTTAACCAAGTAAATGACTTACATACGGACTCTATAAAATATTCCAAATTGTAAATTTCATTTATTTTTCACCAAGAATTGTATAATTAAATCGACTATTAACAAAGCACTTCCATAATTATAATTTTCTTTTTAAGATAAGTCAAAAAATTGTAGTAATTTGTATAAATAAGTTATGCTTGAACTAATAAAAATAAAATCTAGCGGCACAGGATAACGCCTCCACTAAAGTAAGGGTTAATATTTTTAATAATTTAATCTTGTTTTCTTTTCTTTTTTTAGAATTTCTTTTATCTACTTATATTAATCTTACCTAGATCAGACAACGAGTTATTTCGCTCAAGAACTTTTCTTAGCTTTCATATTATTATCATAAGAAAATATAAATTAAAATATATAATAAAACATTTTAATTATTTGTGTATGTATTGTCTTGGTAAAATATAGAAATAACATGAGTTATAAATAAATCATAACTTGGCAAAGCGCGGCGTTGAGTTCCGCCATTTAGCAATGCCTCAATTTCTGCGGAAAATGGGGAATGGAATGTTAAAAGAGAACGGAGTGTCATAACACTAGGTTCTCTAGGTCCCTCTGCCTATATATACATAGCCATAGTATACAGCGTGAAGCTAAAAAAAAAATAAAAAAAATCATAACTATAGAATAACATTTTTCATTCTACTTTCTGTTATAAAGCTTAAATAAAGGATTCTTGATAAATCACCCTGTCATAGGTAACTGTTTTTATTCTAGAAGCTTAAGTGGAGAGCTGAAAAACATGACTAAAGAAAAATGGATGAAAAACTTTCATAAACATATTTTCACCACCTTGAATATTAGAAAGATCAATTTCCAATTTTCCATAGAAGTTCTATTTTTTAAAAAATCTTGAAAATCAATTCAATAGAGAAATTGCTTCAGCAATTATTTATATTGAATGCGTTAAATTTTTACATTAAAGAAAACTTTGCATTGTTAAAGTTTATATGGAGAAGATCCTTCTTCTCGCAGAACGCCAATATTTTTAATACTTATTATGTTTTAATAAAAATATTATACACATTATTAGACTTTTATCGCACAATGTATGGTACACTAGTTGATGCCCGAAACTTCATCCGCGTGAACGACATGACCCTCGCTATACTGCTTCCTTCTTTCTGTTGACATTAAAATTTGACATCTGCCCATCAAAATCAAAACAACTTTCGTCAATATGCTATTTAGTCATTTCTCATAGTTTAACTGATCAAGTATGGTTCTTCATCATATTATCACGTTTTTAATTGCTATATAAAGTGGTATACACGTTCCGGGATTACTAGTTATATTTAAAAAAGAACAGAAACCATTTCAAAAATATACGTTCTATATTTTAAATAAAAAAAATATTTTATTTTGTTTCTTTCAAAGCGTAAAAAGCAAGTAAGAAAAACATGAAATTTGTTAAAATTTTGCAACAATATGAAAGCACGAACTACAGTATTTTAAGTTTACATTTAATTAAATTTTGAGGCGATACTACTGGTTCACGTTTTATTTCTATAATATTTGATGTTTGAAAGTAAAGTAAGGACACTTTAGGAGAAAGTAAGTAGAAATAAAGATATAATTATTTTATCCCATATTAATTCTTAATTCTATTTTAATATTTAAAGTATTTGATATTTATTTATTAACTATAATTATTCCGTGAAGAAAAATTATGAACGGAGGAGCATCAAATTTGGCACACATAGAAAATTAATATCTAAATGTTAAAGTCTTAAAATCGATATTTTTTAGAATAATACTTTAAAAGAACATTAGATTAATGAAATAAATATAACACACTTCTTTATATTTGACAAATACTACAGTATAAAGTAAAGCTAGAGTAACCCTCAATTTACGTATCAACGAGACTACTAGTATAACTGTATGGATAATAAATTAAAGATGCAATCGTCGCACTTGATGCATTCTATTAATGATTTGAATAATATATTTGGCCAAATTGATACACAACTTATTATCTTATAATAAATTATTTAAAGTGAATTAATAAATATTATATATGTATATCATATTTTTTTAAAACTGGTAGTAATTACATGTTCAAATTCATACAACGTATGCGGTACTCTTCAGACCTGCTATCGTACTCATACGAGTATGATAGCACCAAACAAAAAGACTTCAATTATCCAATTTGCAGCACGCTACGCAGCCCTCGTTAATTTATATAAGTTCGCAACTTGAACCAACTTAATTAGTGCTATTGACACAAAATTGGAAATCCTCTGACAATGTATAATAGAAGAATAAAAATAGGTCTTATTCGCCTTTACGTACTTGTTGATTGTAAATCATTAAAGCCAGAGCTACAGTTATAAATACCTCAAAATATTTCAAACGTTTCATAAATTACAGCAAGGCTTAAATTGTTTTGTTTATATAAAACCTGTGTTCGAATGTATATCTAATATATGGAAATTAGACTTTCACTGTACCCTACAACCTAAATTAATATTTAAGTTGCACTTATATTTTTCTTAATTAAATACAACAATTCAGTATCTATTATATTTTCTAATCAATTCAAAACAATACTTTCGGAAGCATTAACATAATCTAATTGGGAACACATATCGGTAATGGAAGGAATATGACCTCCTGTGGCTTTCACGCATGGTTCATTAAGAACATTTTATAGATTCTAGTATAAAACCCTCAGCGTTTCGTTGGGATACCGCACACAGCATCCCGTCTTTCCTTCATCATTTACACAAGAAAATCCTAAGAAAATGGCTGGGAAAATCAATTTACTCACAATCTTCGCTATCGTTGTATTAATGTGCTGCATTGAAGATACGAGTGCCAATCCAGCTATTGCAGTTGGCTATAATCCTATGGAAATCTGCTTTGAAAATTGTGCCCAATGCAAGAAGATGCTAGGCGCATGGTTTGATGGACCCCTTTGTGCTGAATCCTGCATTAAATTCAAGGGCAAATTGATTCCTGAATGTGAAAACTTCGCCTCCATAGCTCCATTTCTCAATAAGCTTTAAAAGGGGAAAACTCAGCCGTGAATCACATATTATTAAGTTATATGTCAAGTGCGTAAATATAAAATGTCTTGTATGTGGTATTCATAAACAGTAAAATAAATCTTTGTGATTTTTATTATTTTGATTATAGTTTCCTTTAAATATAATATATTTACCTACTAATTTGTTACATTTCATAATATTAAATTAGTGAATTTTTGAATTCACTAAAAACAACTCTATTATGTCATACGTTGTAATCAACAGGATTAACTGGAACTCGTAACTAGAACACAATTAATGAATAGATAAAAAACAAAAGAGTTTATTATGATCATACCATGCATCAAATGCCGATTACGTAGAACGATATGTAATGTACAATATTGTATATATTCATGTCAATATGATAGCGGTTTGAGTAATATTTTTTTTAATTTATTATACCAGCTAATACTAATTAAGGGATATATAAATATACGTAAATGAAATTAATATTTCTATATATAAAAACCGAAGAAATACTGCACTTAAGCCTAAAAATAATGATTATTTAATATTATACAGTTTACAACATTAATAATTAAAAAAACGTACTATTTATGATATACGTGCTACGATATGTTATAAAGGAAATAAGTAATGAAAATATACAAGCAAAAATCGTTTTGAGTGAGCGTAAGCACTGGAAGCACGCAATGATCGCTTTAGTCATTGAATGAGATAAACAATGGTATAATAGCTATTCTGCAGATAACATCTTGATCACAGTCTCCATTAGCTAAATGTAGGTAGGTACTTTCTGTAATAAACGTGTACCTGGAATATGTACGCATACATATGTGACCAAGAAATTAAGTTATTTTAACATTATAAAATTTATTTATTTGTCCTGTATTGCTCACGATACTTTATATAAATGCCCAAAAGACGGACTTAACGCTAAAAACCATTCTCTACCACCCTACATAGTCATGTGGGAAATAATTGAGTAGGTGCAAGCACCTAGATAATATTATTTTTTTAATATAAAATTAGCACATACTTTTGATATTAGATATTACTTAATGCCCTATTGAAAATGTTACAAATAAAAAATATACCTTTGTAATCGTAATAAATTGAACTTCTCGTGACAAATAACTTTTCTTTTACATATAGCAAACAGAAAGATTATTTTATTTTTAAAAACATAAAACGAAGTTATATATAAGTATTGCCGAATTTTTGGAAACTCTACAACGTCTGTTTTAATTTAAATGTCTATAAGCACAGCCATATAAATAAAAAAGTACAAATATTAGAACAAGGCAATATTCCAACTTCATAAACGTACCATTAAATTACATATAACTCTAAGCCACTCTACATGTCATCGTCATTATCATTATGTTAGTATGCAATCAATTTGAACATCGCTTTACTTACTGTGATTGGTTGGATATCTACTTAGCTTATACGTTCTGTGTACAAAAACAATATCTTGCACTTTCCATATTAAGACCACTTTTTTCACATTTCCACTTACAAAATTGTATACAGGGAAATAAAAAAAATATTTCAAAATGCATAAATATTTGAACTTAGTAGATTCGAACCTGCGCTTCTCGGAATCCGTCCAAGCGCTCTACCCAAAGTTATATATTTTGCATACTATATATGAGTTATGTCGAAATTTTCATAAGCACGTTGTAAGTAATTCTTGAAAATTACTAAATATTTCTTTCATTACAATAAGTATGTGAATCACACTTAAAAGAATATCAAAATATGGGATTTAAATAATACTACTATATATTTATTTAAAATATTATTATAATATTAAAATAATAATAGAGAGTTTATACAACGTTAAACTTTACAAAAATTATATACAACCTTGTTTCACAACGTGACTATCTAAACTGTACTAACTATAGTTTCCTTGATTTTAAAGGTAAAATCATTCTCTCGAGAATATTTTTAAATGATAACATACTATAAATAGCTACTGCTTGTTAGGTTTAAATATATATCGCTGACATGATTTTTAGTAAATATAAAGTTATTTTCTCATTTGATTGAATATAGATCTAAGAAACGTATCTACCAAACCTTAGGAGATTCGAATCTGTTACTTCTAGGCAGTATCGATCTAATTCAAACAATTTTTTAAATTAAAAGGTAAGTTGGACAGCGTATGAAGCAGTGAACTCACTTGGTTGTAGGTTCGATTCCCATTCGGGGCAATGATAATTTTTAAATTATTTTCATTTCTCCCATTACTCTCGTAGGAGATCCGAATTCACTATATCTAAAGCAGTGTAGGTAAAACTCATAATTTTTTAAAATTAAAAGATAAAGCTGTAGTGTTGCAGTCAGACAGCGTAAGCGCAGCGGTAAACGTGCTTGGTTGTGGCTTCAAATCCCATTCGAGGGAATGATTATATTTAAATTATTTTCATTTGTCCGCTCCGGTTTTTTTTCTGATTGCTATGCGTAATAAAGCGCGAAGCTGCTTTTAATTTGTCTTTAATTAAAAGATGTCCGTATTCGTTTAAGTATTTTTTTCTAGAAATTTATTCTTTAGCAAGGTCTACTATCATATTTGCTTAAAAAGGTAGAAGAGTTTCCGAGGTATGTAACCTTGACGACTCGCGTGGTTTTTAAGACCAATTACTTTAATCTCGTCTGACACTGGTAGTTACCATGAAACCATAATTTGTTTTGTAAAAGGTATAATTACAGCACTATATTTTCACGCATCGTTAATTATTATAAGAAAAATATTAAGTAACTAGTGTAAATGTAATTAGAGTATGCACAAAATGTGACTCATAAAAAAGAAAAAAGATAGATAGATAAATTCTTTATTGCACAGACAAAAAAAAGAAAACAAGTATAAAGGAACATACAAAACACAAATTTGCAGCATGCAAAGGCGACCTTATCACTGTAAGTGATCTCATACAGGTAACCTTAAACGTAGACACTTAACATATAGGATACATTGAGGTGCAAAAAAAAGAAAAACAAACAAATAAGAAAAACAAAAAGTATACAAATATATATATATATATATATATATATATAT
>JAKGSA010000182.1:600404-651784 GCA_033558755.1 Philaethria dido
TATATATATATATATATATATATATATATTATAAATATTTTTATTATATACGTATTATAAAATTACGATAATAATATATGAAGTAAACAAAACATTGACTTGTATTTTAAGTTTCATTTCATCCAGCCTTAAAATTTGAAACTTTTCATATATCATATATACAAAGATGTTTAAAATGTGTTACCAACGTTGTTAAACAAATTAATTGATTGGTTTTTTCTACAGATTGTGAGAATTAAATACAAAAATATTTTCAATAGATTGCTCGAAAGGAAGGACCAAAATCAAGTGACCAAAATAATCATATAAATGATTAAATATATGATGCCATTATTAAACCTTATATTATCATTGAATTTATATTTTTTGTTAAACGTAGCTTCTGTAACTTATGAGCTGAGAGATCCTAATAATAAGGTACTCCGTTCTTCATTTTTCACTGATTAATAGATATCATATGTTAAGAAATGAAATTTATTACCACACTGTCGAACCAGGTCGAAATTTAATTACATATATTTATCAAAAATATAGTTATCGCCCCCTGTAAAGTCCAACAGACATCAACTGTCGAACAATGGTTGAAATTTATACAAATACATACATAAACAGAACAGGTGTTTTAATTTTAATTGCTATTATATTTATTAGAATCTGCGTATCCTCAACGAGAAATAATTTCCTGCCATGATCATCGAAATCATGATACGTAACATTTTATTTTACAACGTATAGCAAACAGTTAATGAAATACACATAGTAAAATAGTACAGTTTTTGTCTTTCGCATGCCCTTCATCGTCAGCAGAATACATTACATATACAACTATTAACTACATGAGCCCTCTGCCTATTTAGAAGGAAAAGTTATTCCGTCAGACTGAAATACTATATTATTCGACAAATATTTTTGTTTATTTTATAACATACACTTCAATTACAAATGACAATTTTTCTAAAAACTCATACACAATTTACAAATAAGTTTAATTATGGATGGTTTATATTTAAATCCGAATATATAGAAAAGTGAAGGGAAGGATTAAAGCAGTGGTGTCATTCATGTAGTATATAAAATTCAAAATGATAATTTTTAAATGTATAGGTCAAAAGTCGGCTGCAGGGTCGTCACAAACTATTGACTTTTTATATTAACGTTTTCATCATTACATGTTTATAGAAAGGAGAACGATTTACTTGTGTGTTATGTTATGTAAAGGTAAGTTCTAGCACGTGTTATATAAAATATCAAGTAGGATAAAATCTACGGCAATGTATTTAGGCTTTCGTCAATGTAAATTTAATATATTTGTAGTTTTTTTATTTTTTAATATAAAACAGTGTTATCCAGAAAGTGAGGTTTCCATGATTTTTTTGCAACCAACTGCATATTTTTTTACATAAATTTAAAAAAGGTTGATTACTTAAAATAAGGGATCTTTGTCACCCTTTGTAAATAATGTTTATATAGCAAAGCATACTTAAAATAACCCCATCTAAAATGCTTTACATTAATATGTGAAGGAAAAACTTTGTACTCCTTTTTAAAAAAAATTGTACATATGGAGTGTATAAGGTACAGTTAAGTTTTATATGGCGAAGGAATTAAAAAACACAGAAAACCAATATTTATATACACATAGAAATACATTAAATTATAAAATAAATATTACACACAATACGATTGATTTGACATATTACACCTTTGTGTAAAATTATGTAACCGTTGCTAAGGCGAAGCGTAAACAGGGCTTCTAGTTATAGCAAATATATTAAAATTATGCTTAAAACATTTGAGAGAAGGAGGAAATTTTAAATTCAGCAAATATTTTTTTTAATAAAATTTCTAAACCACAGGTGTACTGACTATGATATTATAGATTGTAATGAGTATGCTAGTAATATTTTCATAATTGAGAGCAAGGTTACATTTGTAAATATTAATAAATTCTTCAAATTAAGCATTCGCCTATCCGCTTATAAAACCATTTTATGACATACTTACGATTTATTTGCAATGCAAATTAAAGTCCTAAGTTTCTTATCAATACGTACCTTCATAGGCCATATAGATGTAAATTATTTTTTTACGATATTAATTTTTTTGCAATTATAACAGGAAAACATGTCATGTAATTGGCTCTACTTCTTTGTTACAAAATACTTATCAAGGCATTACGAGATAAAAATATTAGAAATATTATAACTACAGAAAAAAAAAGCTAGAGGCCACCGTGGCGCAGTGAAATAGCGTCTATAAACGTCATTGTGGGTTCGATTCTCACTGGGCTAATGAGAATTAATGAAATGAAATGAATGAAAAAAAGAGAAAGCACGCCATTGATTTCTGCCAACACGCATGTCTCGAATTCGGTTGACGGAAACGGTTGAGCATAAACAAAAAGAAATAAAAATACAGTGTCCCCACATATATTACATTTATGTAATACAATTATTATATATTACAAATCGTAATTACTAAAATTATAATTGCTGAATTAGTATAACAACCAAATCGTTTTACAAACGACGGAACTCCAATTGTCGGTCTACAACACGACTAATGAATAAATTGCTACTGTGTTGTACAAGACAGTAGTGGGGTATCTGACAAGGCTGTTTCGAAAAGGTGATTTGATTAATACGGTGTGCTGACCATCGACGAATAAATAAATGGCGGTAAAAATTTTTAATGACGAATAGCATTTTCAACTGTACCGAAATGGTATGATAGTAGGTTATATGTATCTATATACAAATACGTGAAGCAAAAATTTTGGATCCCTTTTTACTAAAATTACGCGGAAGGAAGAGCATGAAATTTGGCACACTTTTAATTTATATAGAGAATTTTTTTTTAAAAACTAATGCATAAAAAATATAATATTAACAAAATAAATGTTACGCACAATACGATGGTTTGACATCCATGTTTATTTAAAGCGACATATACATTGCAAAAGTCAACGCGTTCATAACGCGTCGACGGGGACACTCGTTATTATAGTAATAAGAAGTAGCTCAAAGTGATCAAGTTTTAAGTTCTACTACAAAATTAAGTTAAAATAACCCTTTGCTTTACAGCGTAATAAACAACAATCTAATAATCCATATCTATTATGAATTAAATTATAATTGTCATATAATAACGTCTGTCTAGCGGAAAGACACCAATTACCTGCCTACAAGATATCTTTATAGTTAAATTGCCGTCCTTAATCAGCTACGACTGGGGCAATATATTCATATTAACGTACCTAGAAAACAAATATATATTATCATTGTAGCTTAAGCTGATAAATATGATTTTTAAAATTAATTTAGTAAAACTATAATATTCAAAAAAATAAGAAAAAAATAGGATAATATGTGTTCACACCAAATAAATGGAAAATAGTACTTAATAATTATTAAGCAATATCGGGATGGATACTATTACTTATCTATTACCACATAGAAACCCGCTGCTAATATAATTTTTTTTTTTTTTAAATTATACTTTCCCAATAAAAATTCTTATTACGGAGACCATTATAAAGGGAATTACCGAAATAGTAACATTTGTCCTATTTTACAAAATGAACATTTACAAAAAGATTTTATCAGAGATGTCCTTTTACGGTTAAAAGCGTTTCTACGTCTTTCACGTGAGGAGTCAGTTCAGTGTGAGAAATTAAACCACTCCCGCTCTTAAACAGTTAAAAGAAATTCAAATGAATGGTATTGAATAAACGGCGGAAATGAGGTTCTTTCAGCTTAGCTTATTCGACTCTTGACTAACTGATTATGTCTCTTGCAAATGTTTCATTTTAAAAGTTGGAAACTGGATTACTTATTTCTTAGATGTTCACTGCACTTGACGGAGTTACAGAGTATAAAACGATAAATGACTTAATTCAAATTGCTATAATTCAAACAGTTAAATAAACAAAATTTAATAGTCATAAGTTAGTAAGTACGAGATTTGGGTTCCCCCTCCCTAGAGACTTAGTGTAGTATTAAATATGTATAGTGATAAGTAAAATAAATAAGCAACAAAACTGTAAAAATTCTAAAGAGCATAAAACGACTCCGATCCTCATGTTGGAGGTGCAAGTTTATAAAAAATAAAAAAAAAAGAAAAAAAAAAAAAAAAGAACAGTTAAATAAATTCTTAAAAGCTATATTGTGTGCTAACAGTTACAGTACACATTGTAAAATATTTACTTATCATTATATTATAATTACATCATTATATTTCATTAAAATGCAAAATAATAAAAATAGATTAATGATTAATCATTAATCTATTTTTAGATTAATGATAAGTCATTAATCTATTTTTAAAAAAAAAAATCATTAATCTATTTTTAGATTAATGATAAGTCATTAATCTATTTTTAGAATACGTAATAAAAGGTAAACAATATTATCATATTTAATAATTATTTCTATTTCATAAATTTTACACGTATGGTAAAATAGGCAATATTGATTAGAAGCAAATTCGTAAAGTGTGTAATTTATGTAATAGTTTTATAATAATGTTCAATGTCTAAATAATAAATTTTAAAATTGCGTATTACTAAAATTCTATAATGTAATCCAAAAAATAATTACTTCACTTATTAAAATATTTTTATTATTTAATATTTAACACCTGTCGTGGCGCAGAGGCACAAGCGTGCAAATGTAAACGCGACAGGTTGTGGGCTCGATTCCCACTCCAGGAAATGTAAAATTTAGTATTTTCATTTCTTGGGTTTGGTAACAAGGCAAAGCGCAGTGTTGAGTTCCGCCACTCAAAACTCAATTCGGCGGAAAGTGGGGAACGGAATTGTTGAAAGAGAATGGAGTGTCTTAACACTAGGTTCTCTGGTTCCCTCTGCCTACCCTGCTATATGCGGGATACAGCGTGAAGTTAAAAAAAAAAAAATAATAAATATAAAAATGTTTTGAAACATTGAATGATTTTTTTAAAGAATTACCTTCATTCGTTTATTCAAAGTGAGCATTAAATCTGAACATCTTTTATAGAATCTAGTTCTGATTAAATGCGTGGTTGTTACGAGTTCTCATATTATTTGATACGTCATTTTATAAAGGCAGATAAAAACGATACCTACTTTTTATTTTTTATTACTAATGACAATATATACCTATATTATAAATATTTTTAATTAAATGGTAATATATTATAGTTTTTATAATTTATAATAATGAGCAATTTATTTCTCCTTATTTTTCACTTTTATCGTATAGATATCGTAAAGATATGTCAACCTAATTAAAGTTCCAAGAATATTCCTTTTGGAGAGATATTTAAATAAAAATAACTAACTAGCACCTACCAATGCCATCGCCAAATATACCTAAAGATTTTATTCGCTATCATTTTAGGATCTCTTATGGAACTCATATTGCGTAAACACAATCGTGAAATTATAAAAAAATCTCACCTCACTAATGGTTGACATTGAGGTTACACAATAGGTTACACGTATTCGGGTGACCTATCGTCAAATCAAAGTCACTTTTGTTAACAAACTAAAATTTTTTTAGTTATATTACTCTTATTTGCAATTGCTTGTTATTGCAATTGCATTCGTACAATATTGTATTTTTAACACCTTAAATAAGCTAATGTTACTGTAAAACTAAGTAACTACTGAATTTAAATAAAGTTCGAATAAAGTTTAAATAATATGAAAATTACGAGGACTGAGGAGCATGAAACTTGGCACACTTATAGTGTATATAGAGAAAGATTGCGGAATACTAACATTTTTTTCAAATAATGCATAATAAGTATAATATATTAAATTAACAAAATAAATGTTATACACACTACCATGGTTTGACATCCATATTATATAAAGTGACATATACATTGCTAAAGACAACGCGTTATTAACGCGTCAATGGGGGCACTAGTAAGGATAATTGCATAGAATCAAAATAACAACGTTACACATGAGTCACTATTGTACTAAACCTACGCTCGCTACGTGTGTCAAGCATTTAATAAGGCATGCAAGCACTGCATACAAACACTCACATCCAGTTTCACGGATACGAGCTATATAAAACACTGATCTTTATCAATGTCACGCTAAGGGAATTTAGAGAAAACACCCGAAATGAGATCGTGCAATTTAAATTCATAGAATTATTTCACTCTCACATGTCCTAGTGAAAAGCGTAAAAAGCTGCGTGGATGCGCCCACTATGTCAGCAATAACGTATGGAATTCACGTTTTGGTTACTCTATTGTAAATAATGATTCGGAACTTGTTTTCGTTTTGTCCGACTTAAAAATTTTAAAGTTAAGTTTAGTTCAGTAAGCACTTAATGTAATATGTGTATTCTGCGTAAACTTCTTTATTTTATTTTTTTAAATATTAAATGATTCTTCATTTCATGTTTACGTTTTCCGGGATTTCTTAGTAGATAACTGACAAACTTTGTGTTTTTTCGACTAAGAATGATGTATATATCTCATCACTTTATATTTAATTGTCTATCAGACACTAACCTTAATATAAAATATAACTGTAATATATTATTGGAACGTAATTGTTGAAATAGAATGGAATGTCTTAACACTAGGTTCTCAGTTTACCTTTGCCTACCCCGCTATATGCGGGATACAGCGTGAAGCTATAAAAAAATTACAATAAGTATGTAAAATCAAAAGTATAAAACACTTTTTAATTTATTATAATATATTTTTTTCAAAAAACCTACCTATGATTTAAAACTTTTTGTCTGTTACCAGTATTTAGATTCCTTGTGGATAAAACTAATGAAAATAATAAATTTAATACATAACAACGCAACACGTGTTTCTAAATATTTTTAAAATTAATATTATTATTTCACTATATATTTTAAATAATATTATTTTCTTTTAATTCGCAATACCCGGTTGTTGCTAAATATCATATTAAATAATCGTATTAAATACAATTATTCAATATAAGATTTAGCCACTTCCTAATAATTATTGTATTATTTCTAATTGTAATTAAAAAAAGTATGATGCACTTAAAATATCGGCTTTTTACCTTTAGAAGTTTAGGCAGAATGACTTTATGTATTTATATTACTCGACTACTATAGAACTGGCGGACAGCGCACAGCCTAAATTAATAAGCATTGAAAGCTGAAATTGGTATGTGCCTTATTGAGTGTAGGGGAGCGCTAAGGGAGGGTATCCTGAAATGTCTACGGGAACGAGAAAAAGTATATTTTAATTTTTACAGTGGATCTTATATGGCACAAACGAAATCTAGTGATCTCTATACATAGTATAGTGGATTACAGTACCTATCGCCTCATTGCGGAAGACAAATCGATATCAGAAATAGTATACATTTTACAAACAAGTGAGATTAACACCCATGACTATGACTATAACAACTATGGCATCACATATTAGTGTTACAAAACATACAATTTTTATTCTTTGCCTACGTGACTATTCATACATGCTACGCCTTAATAACTATAAGCAAAATTTCTGTCTATTCAGATATCCATAAGCATCCGTACGTGTCCGTGACAAATGTCTGTCCGTTTATCTCGTTCTCGTGTACTCGTACAATTCCGTCACTGCCTAATAAGCGTTAAATGTGCATAATAAAACATATTTCGACATTTTATTATGTGACAAATTGTAATTCAATGGAATAAATAAAAATATATTTATAAATTCTTTTGTTATAAAAGATACCGTTTTAAATTGATTTGTTATATAATAATAAAATTATGTATACCATGGTGTATCTTGTGTTGTTATGATCATTATGACAATTTTTTCATTGAACGATGAAAATATTGTAGTTTTTCGTTACACGATACATGCTTCTCGCGTCTTGTACTTGTTTAATAGTTTTATAATCAGTACAAGTTCGCTCAATCAAACCTAATGTCATAATTCTGAACCGATTTGAAAAAAAGGAAGGTTCTCAATTCTACAGTATTATTTTTTATGTGTTACCATATAACTTTTTACTTGATAAACCACCTTCAATGATTCTTTTATACTAGTATACGACAAGTAGTGCTTCTGACGTGGCCCCATTTAAATGTGGTTAAGAACAAGTAGTTGAGAGTTATTCGTAATAAATTTACTTTTTAATGCATTTTATTTGAAGTAGTTTTCGTTAAAATTTTAATGTTAAACCAAATCAATACGTTAACTACTATTAATAAAGCTTGTTGAGAATTCTGAATCTACAAGCATATCTTGCGTTAGTATTAATATAATTTAAACACGTCCTAATTGAACACGTTCAATCCTGAAAACGGAACAATATAAGTAATATTTATTGAAAATGACAAGCATTTTAAATATCTATTTTCAAATTACTTAAACTACTCTAAAACACAATAGACTAAGGACACTATTTCGTAATAAATGACAAGTGGAAAATTTAGCGTGACGATGTTATAAAAGAATTTAAGGTATCATAATATCACTATACCTATAGTATAAAGTGTATTCTATGACGGATACAAAACAAACAAACGATAGTCTTCATATTAGGTATTTATATTATTTACATAAAAACAATATTCGGAATTTCTAAGAATTACACTTTCTATGGAGTTTGAAGGTAATAGAGGAGCTAATATTTATTGAAATGTACCTACAACTTATTATACGAGTATTTAGTGATGAGTAATTTTCAATTTTATTTTTATTATGAAACTAGTTGTCGCCCACAGCTGCATTTGCGTGTCTTTTATGACCCATTAATTTCTTTTTCCTATACTTACGTCTCTAAAAGGTAAGGCTGTTTTTATCCATTCCTAGAAATATTAAAAAATGTCTGTAGTAGTCTACACTACTTAAGCCTACAGACACTGCTACCCTACAGAAACCCTATAACTCGAATGGCAATTTTCAGCTTTCTACATCGAGTTGTTTTGGCTGTACCTTGTCTGTCAGTCAATTAGTAAGTTTTATGTAAGATAATAAACCAGATGATTATTATTATATTGTTGTAAATGCTATTTTATTATATCTAGGAACATGCTGATTAAATTCAAAACTTCCGTTGCAATAAATAATAATCAGATAAATAAGTTATTTTTGTATCAGGTAACAGTTGAATCGAGTCTTACTGGATATGATGGTCGTAGGTTCGAATTCCATGCAGACAAACACTTTTAAGTAATTATAAATTAGCGGGGTTGCTTCTAGAACCAGCATCGACACAAAAAAAGCTTTATAGAACTAAAAACTGTTTCAATCATATGTTTAGGTATATATATACTTAGTACAAGTTAATATTTAAAGTTGTTGACGGTTTTGAGTGATACACGAGTAGTATACAAAATAATTCGTTTTATGACAAAAGACTTAAAATAAACAAGTAACTGAAGATACTCATACAAAATTCATCGTGCCTCGCATACATATTACACAGTCAAATTATGAAATAGTCGTTCTACGTAGGTACCTAATACCTATGTCATATCGTCAAATTAGTAGGTAATTGTTGGCAGTCACAAAATAGCGTTTACGACATTGCTTTTGAAACACTGTATAGGTTTTAGGATCACACATAATAAATAATATAGTATTACAACACAATTACAATCTACTTGTGAAAAAAATACTAGACGCAAACGATTCAAGCATTAAAATTAAATTAAGCAATTACATTTAATTAAATTAACAATTAATTTATCGATAGCAACATACCATTTTTTATTGTTTTACGTTTTTATACCGCGTAAAGAACCGCGTAAGACAAGACGCTACCTTCACCGGTTTCAACCTGACTTCGAGATACTCAGTGTTAAATGGTAGACATCGAAATAATTTAAATATAATCATATCCCCGATTGACGATCAAAACCACATTTATGGCTTTTACAGTAAGACGCTTTCCCATATTGTTACTATGTTTATATATTTTTATTTCTTTCTCACTGGCAAAACAAAGCTCGGCGTTCAGTCTCACCATTCAACTAAAATCAAATAGGTTTCTATTAGAAGAAATTTCGTGGTAAATGCCGAAACTCCACACAGTGCTTTATCGTAGACGAACGGAGTAACGAAAATAAAATATAATCAATCGCGGAAAGTAGTGAACGGAGTCTCATAACATTAGGTCTCCTCTTACTATTTTGTAATGTGGGATAAATCGTGAAGCTGCCGACTATAATAGTATGCGGGAGATGCGTGAAAATTTTCTGGCACACTACATTTTTTCTGTTTTAAACGTCTGTACGTAATTTTGTTTATGTAGGTATTTGTCAACATATTTGAACGATTTACAACATTATTTTTCACAAAACCTAATTATTATTTTTTTTATATTTGTCGAGATTTACTTTAGATACACCTTTAAAAAGCCGATATTTGTTTGTATATGTCAAATTCCAAGCTTAAATAATTATTTCAGCTCATGTTGTTAAAACAGCCTTTGATTAATTTAAAATTACGGAACGTCATATTTAGTGTGCACTTTCAGCTCTTATGTGTATGAAAAGTTTTACAAATTTTCCTCCCTTTTCTAAAATCTTTTTTTAGCTATGGTAACATTTTATATATTTCGTATTATTAGTTACGCCATATTATTGTTTTAACAGTAAGAAGGACATATAATTTTGTTTATTTGATCAAAATAGGGAACAAGTGATGCAAACTTATCCCTTCCATCACCAGGTTATTACACGCGGCTATCGTGTATCCGTTATAAATATCTATCAAATCTGGTTTCATTTGCGAGATATTTTAAACCTATATTGACAGATTTGCCTTCCTATTCCGCAAGCGGTTCACATTACATTTGTTATATCAGAATGTGACCGATATGTGTGATAAGCAATACAAATATTTTAAATGATGCTTAAGTTAAGTGGGACAAGATTTTTTTTAATTTTCTTGAGAAGATATGATAGAGCGAGAACTATATAGTGACAATATACATTTATACCTAAAGTAAAAAAAATGGCTACAATAAATAAGTATATATTTTACGCGCATTTTAAATGTCACTTTAATTAACAATGGAGTATTTTTTTTTGTTATATTTAAATTATTTAGCACGTGCTAACAATAAGATGGCAACAAATATATTATTATTGGCCTTTATCCAATGCATTCGGAGGTGTTGACCTAGAGAGATACATTTATAAACAGAATAATTTGGGCATTACGGCTGTAGTGATAACAAAATTGCATATTGTAGTTATTCTCATTGCTCCAATGTATCATTTTGTAATTTTCTTCACTTAACATTGGAGCTTGAACCAATATTCTGAACTACTTCAATATTTCTTTTTCTTTGCCACTTTATTAAGTTTTTCAGCTCTTTCTATACAGTGTAAACTATTTACCTAAACTAGTTACAGTAACTTACAGAGAACTACAGGAAAATATCTGTCTGTCAAGTAAGCATTTAAACAAGAAAATCCTTATGGACTATGATTTTATTTCGACGACTGTTTTAAATGCCCTCTGATACATCATGGCCACGCCATTACTATAATATGTGTCTATCACAATATTACAGGTAAGGATTACTAATAAATTTTATGATAAATTACGATTTAGCATGTCTGAAAAATCTATAGAAAGAATACCAATAAATATATATGTCTGTTGCTTATGGTGTAAACAAAACATGGAAGCAAAGAACACAAAGTTTCATAGACTTGCCTAATAGTTGACAAAGGTATAATGAATATGTTCCTAGAAGCAATAACTTGGTGGATGATTATAAACGATACGTAATGGTATGGACTTGTCATTATGTGAATTAACTTTTTGCTCAATTCATCTTCCGGAAGGGTGTCCTACAAATATAGTTACATAAACACATACTCCACTGTAACTCATGACGGCACTAA
Organism: Philaethria dido; assembly: GCA_033558755.1. NCBI lineage: Eukaryota > Metazoa > Arthropoda > Insecta > Lepidoptera > Nymphalidae > Philaethria > Philaethria dido. The sequence goes on from JAKGSA010000182.1 coordinate 612,254, forward strand.
TAGCATTAGGTTAACTTGGAGACAAGACTTTATTCCAAATGATCATTCAACAAGATTTCGTCATGAATTTATTTATTAGAAAAAATTTAAAAGCCTATCCCAAAATTTGTTTAAAGCCGCTTTAAATTGGTATAAAACGTGAACAGTTATGGTAGGTGCATAAGTGTCCACGTCTGTTTTATAAGAGAAATCTAGGTACTGTCATACAAACAACTGAAAAATATGACGTAACTTCCCAAATTCGCCTCAATTTAAACATACTTCGTGGGCCTCCTTCAGGAAATTGTACCGATCAAGTTGTATACTTGGATCATTTCATAGTGTAATATTTCCTCTCAACCTTAATTATAGAACTTCCAACAAATGGTTGTATGCGAAACGTAATGCATTGTATTCAATAAAAATAATATTTAAAATATGATAAATATAAAAATTATTCTAAATAGCCACTGTTCGAGTTGCAATAATTATAAATAGAAAGAAAATGAAAAGGATATATTTTCCACAATAAAATATTTGTTTTAGCAGTTATATCTTTTAATTACAACAGGAATATCCTATGTATTGTGTAAATGTATGTAGTGTTAACTGATTAATCCAGACTAGAATGATAATCGGAATGAATTAATGTACTATTACGTGAAATATATCATATGGCATTTGGCACGCATGGCTACAGGTGTCGTCGCCCTGTCGGGACTGTTCACGAGTGGTGTCGTGACGATCGTAAACAATGGTTAAAAATATCGAATTTTAGATTTGATGTCTAAATTAATATCTAATAAAAATATTTATTTACAGTGAAATCACAACTTTTTATCATTTAACGATATATCCGAGATAACGGAGTAAAAAAAGAATAATACATATTTTTTTAAATACTGTACATATCTATATGTTTAATCTTATTTTGCCTCAACTAAAATGTAGTTAGGTAAATATTGTAATAACACAAAAGTTAAGAATACATTTTTTGTTAATAAACATCAAGAATCTGGAACAAACAAACGATTATATAGGTAGAACATATCAGATAGCAAACGGCGTATTTAAATAATGTTAGGTGCTTTACGTCACACTTACCATAAGCATGACGTTAGGTCGTTAATATGAAACAAAAGCTAACTCAAACGGTTTATTGGGTAATAAATGTTTTGGGTGCCAGTGTTTATATTTATCTACGTGAAAGATAATATTTAATTAAGTCATTTGACGTACAAGAGCTACATTTGTTGTTTTATAAATATATACATACATATAAACCAAATATAAATTGAAATTTGGTTGTTTTGTTAGTGAAACAATAAATTAGTACTTATAGTAAATAAAATAAAAATAGAACATATCTATAATAAAAAATGTAAAGTATATGAAATAATTAGTACTCAGTTGAAATGCAAGTGTAAATTTTTTTAATTATAAAAAATAATTAATTGACAATTAAAGACAAATTAGTTAAAAAAAAGTAAGCTAAAAGGAATATGTTGAAGTATCCTGAACCACCTGGCACATACGTCGGGTTCATGCTATGAAAAAATTGATTTGCCGATGCATCCGGACACGTATGCAAATTCGCAATCAAATCACAATAAAAATTAAAAAGAACTTAAAAAATATTTTAAATGATGTAACATATATAGCTTCATATTTAGTGACAAAATTAAGTAGAGGTAAATTAAACATAAGGAAAACAAAATACGCTTGTAAAGTAATATACTAGTTTGTGTTACCGTGAAATCGCAGTTTACATGCTTTGTGGACAAGAAACAATTCTTTGCTTGAATGTATTCAGTACTGATAAAAGCCGTTTTATGAGAAATCAAATAGTCATTATTCTATGACCTAATAAAGTTACAATTATGTAGTATATTATTATAGTCGTAGTAAAACTTGTGTGGCTATAGATACTCAGTAAAATCTATGAGTCACTCCCATCTTAATGAAATATTTTTTATTGACAAAGTAGCTATTGAAACTTTTCTGATATTTTTACATATTTTGTATTTTTAATATTATTTAGCAGGGAGGTACCATGCTGTTGGAAAAATAAAAAATATGATAAATAATAAGTTTATATTTGACTGTGACTGACAGACAACGCGCAACAATATCACTAAACGATGAAGGGAAAGTTCCTTGTGGAGTGTATGGAAGCCCCAAAGTAAGGAATTTTCAGAATTGTTCCTATGAATGAATCAATTACAATTGAACGGAAAAGAATGGAAATTAAAAATAAAGAATTGAAAATATGACCAAAGGTAGTATACGGCATTAGCTAGTAATTAGCAAAGACATTCCTACGTAAAATTATAAAACCTTTATAGACATATGAACACACTTGCATTTAATGTAATTTCTGCGATTCTCTTTCCTACACATCGGTAGTATATAGCGACCGCTTATGAGTCGTTTAAACAAATGAAATAGGCCTAAGTCCATTAACACACTTGTGTCAATAAGAGTTAAGAGTTTCATATGCTATCTCTTGGTTACTGAAGATACTGATGATACCATATAGGTAGGTTTGTGTCATCGTATTTCTTCACACTATGTTGAAAATTAGAAATAAAAAATAATAAAAGATCGTAAAAATAGTAATAATATCTTATTTCTATGTCGTGTGTTAATAATTATCTAAAAATTATGAATAATAATATGTTCTACAGGGCAAATTATGTTGACATAAAATTATAATAAAACAAATGGGTTCATAACGCTACCGTTACCGTCGTTTTTAAACTATAGGAAGCGGAATAGATGCAACGCACGCGATGTTACGCACTCAGCTGGCTTCTTCGTTACGATACAGTAAATTAATTAATTATATGATTTATAACTATATTTTGCAATTTGTATCAAAGATATTATAACATTATTAAGGAAATCGTTATTTTACATCATATACTAACGAGCACTTTTACGAGTTGTTGCGGCTCATTAGAACTTTTTTTACTAGTAATAGTAATTTTAATAACACTAATTTGGTTATAAGGTTTTCTTTATCTTTATGAAACTTCCATATTTTTAGAGATAAAGAAAAATAATTTAATTTTAATTGAAAACGCGGACCCACGAACATCGCGTGCATTTTCAGATACTATCCAACTGCGTAACTAAAGTTATATATGGCTCAAAATGTAGGTGTTCTTATTTATTTTAACAATTAGATACAAAGACTTACAGCACTTATTATTTATGCATCATGCCTAATGCGTGCTTATTTACCTACTGTTTACAGCCGCTTGCATAAATTAGGTCGTTCACTTGCTACAACAATTCCAAATGTTTTATTGATTTAAAATACTGATATTAAGGCTATCTGCCATTTTTTCGAATAGTTTTGCTAAGCTGCAATCGGATATGTAATATATCATTTTTATGTCATTCAAATAACTTAATAAATTGTTCATGTGTCCGAGCCAAATGCTTCCTTTTAATTTTGTTTAATCTAAGTACATAATTTGTTTATTAGGTATGTAAAGTAAGATTCATCACCAAATTTGCGAAAATTTACTTACCGATATAGATAGTAAAATGAAAGTAACCAAAAAACCTATACAACGTGAACGGAGTCGCGAGTACTACTAGTATATTTATAACACAATCATATAATCGGTCATAACCAACTACGGCAAGTAACTAAAATTGGCATAAAGTAGAAAGCTAAATCATTTTACGCTAAGTTCGGCGAGAAGACTCATCCATAAGAAAATATTTTAACATTTTCCAAATGTGTAGTGTTATAGAAATTTTATTAAGTTATTACATAAATAAAATGAAAAATAATTTATCTAATATTACAACAAATTATATTAGTATTTTCATATTATTATCCGATTAGTGCTTCGTAAATGTGTCCCATTTGGCATTCTAATGCCAAGACATCAACAGCCGGCCTCTCGGTCAAGGTTGCACTTAAAGTTTAGTACAAGTATCTGCAGTCATCTCCTTGGTATCCAAGCTACATTACTTGCATTTTACGTATTATACGAATAAATTGGACACACGAAATATTTATTTATTTACATATTTTCACTAGAAACATGCATCAAATTTAAATCATGATCTGATCATGATTACGTCCAGAATCTTCAATCGTACTTTATTATTTTTAATCGCGTTTGTTTAGAAAAGAGTCTAGAATTAATGTCTGTTAAATAAACACTTGGAAGTAACGTTGATGTAATATTTCATTGGATATACATGTGTATCTAACATATAGATTTAAGCCTATCAATTGGTATAAACAGTTTCCTCACATACAGTCAAGATATCATAAAAATAATTGTAAACTATTTTTGAACTGTTTTTTTATTAAACAATATTAAAAAAAACTGTACTAAAACTATTCATTGACAGTTTTCTATATTGTACAAATAGAGAATCTAATAAAAAACACTTTTTACAACTTCTCTGACTTCATACGAGTTGAATAAGCTTTTATATTAAGCTTGAATCACGATTGAACATCATGATTCATATTGGTCAGATTGAAATAAATTAGGTAAAAATAAACATTTACTCATCAGGAGATAAACCCAGAACCTCCTACGCAAATAGTCGAGTTTACAAAATCGATAAAACCCGTGGAAAAATATGAAAAATCGATAAAACATTCTGTAGCATAGACATGTACAATGTGCCTACATATTCTTTTCAAGAGAAAACGTATGACATTAAAGGTATCTATTACTATTATTGTAGTGCACTCATACGTGTAATCACTAACTTTCCATTGAAAGAGTGGGACAATTTGTAGGCATAACGAACGGTTAACGTATCTATTGACGTAGCTTACGATTTGATTTTTCTACGTGAGTTCTTTTAATTCTAAGAAGCGAACGACTATAAGAATTGAGTCAAAGTAATTGCAAACCATTTTTATGAACATTATATTATTAAAATATAAATTTTTAAATTGATGCTATGTCACGTCTCACTTATTTTGTAAAAAGGTTTCCTTTAAAAAAATCCCATTAAAACATAGATTATGCAATTTATTAGAAATTTCATTGAATATTTCTTGATCACAGATAATAAAGAAGAAAAGATAATATCTATTTTCTTTGTGTCATACATCACGGTTACTTAACCGGGATTGTATCGTGGGATCGACCTACAAATCATTGTTCACTCACAGTAGCACGCGGTTCTCGACTTGCCGGCTTAACAAGGATGTGAAAAAGTTTTTATTCATTCAATCTTACAAGTTAATTGATACAAAACACCTACAAAGTACAATTAAATTGATAGTAAGAAAAACTCTAGTAATAGGAATAGATTTGTAATAATACTTTAGTGACTATATTGTTTTAGATGTTTTAGAAAGTAAAATTAACTAACTAAGCGTAATTTTGGATAGAGGTAAATACCTGAAACAGAAGAATAGCGCTGCTCCCAGATTCCTGAAAACACACAAAAATTATTACTTTTACGTGACAATTACATACTTACATACATTATGTCTTGTTGCTTATAATAATTAAATTTAATAATAAATATTATAATAATTATACTAAATTAAATAATATACTACATATATATATACATTTTAATTTAATATGGTATAATTGAGAATGGGAACATTAAACGTTATTAGACATTTTATGAACACCATAAAATAACGAAATGATATGAAATTAGGTAATAATAATAAATATTAACAACTGATACTAAAATATCAATAAATACTAATAAATAGCAAGCATCAACCACCATTAAGGAGGTTGGGCGGTAACCGAATCGGTCATTAGAGCAAAAACGTCAAATCAAACAGAAAGTTGCGCAACTGACAGAGAATTTCTCCCTAATTGACGAAGCCCGAGCTACGCTAAATATTATTCTAAATTAAATAGTAAATTATAAATAAAAGGCTTTCATTAGCTTTTTATTAATAGCATTTATTGGAATGAAACTCAATCAATTTATTCAAATGCAGGTAATGTTACAAGTTGTCCAACTTATTTTTTTGCTTAAAGTTTCCTTTAAGTGTACGATGTTTCGATTGAATTGATAGGTTAAATATAACATTTTCCGCTGTAACTGTTCAAAACCATGCTACACTTTTGAGTTTCTAACTGCAACTTGATGCAACTACGAGTACGTTCAAACTAGCCTTGTTGGTGCGCTACAGCATGTCTACAACAGTCCATCTATAAAGTTAGTTTGTATAATCTGATATTAATTTCTGATATTAAAAAGAATATCTTATTTACTTCGATGAAATAAGAAACTACCCACTACTACTAATTGTTGTAGATTTAACTGTGCCTATGGATTGTTCTAGATGTAGTTTTGTTTTCTTTCAGTATTACCTAAATATTGTATGTGTATGTGTGAATATGTTTATCAACTATGCTGGACGACAACCTGATGTACATTTAATATTGTTTTCTCAGTAAGTGTAGTAAGTAAATTCTTTATGAGAAATAAATAAATTCTGAAACCTAATTATATTCATATTACATCATTATTTTATAAGCTATGACATGACTCAAATTGACATCTATAGATATAATAATGTTATGCAAAACAACTGTTTAAACTAATTATCCTCATATTGGTGATATGAGTATGTAAACGTTACACATGTTTAATTAGATGATAATTATAATATGACACTATACGAGAGCCAATTAAATAAATGTATACTTCTTAACATGGTAACGTTTCAACTTTTAGGTTATTAAAATAACTTTCTAGAGCTTTTTTTAAGTGAAAGATAGCCTTCATAGTGTTCATATCGTATACATACATAGATGGCATAAAAAATATAATAAAAACTTAATTTAAATATATTTACTCAATACATTGTCCGTCTATAATGAACATGTTAAACTGTGTTATGTTTTAAATATATTTATTACTTAATAGCATATCTTTTATTGTGGAATTATAATATTACCTGGTAGCCACATTGTCATACAAAATAGATGTTCCCTTAGCAACAACGTATTTGTCACTTAATTCAGAAGTGTACCTCAAACACATGGTAGTATAAGTAATGTACATACACACATAGCTTCATGCTGTATCCCGCATATAGCAGGGTAGGCAGAGGGAACCTAGTGTTAAGACACTCCGCCGAATTGAGTCATTGCGTGCTGAGTGGCAGAACTCAACGCCGCGCTTTGCCTTGTTACCAAACCCAGGAAATGAAAAATTCCGTTTCATGGTGTGGGAATCGCACCCACAACCCGTTGTGTTTACAGTCGCACACTTGTGCCTCTGCGTTAAATAGTAAGTAATATTTATTTTGATAATTAAATTATATATTTCTGATACATTTTTAAAAACATATTGGCTATCTTCGCCATACACACCATGTGTACAAATAACGATAACCATCTTTCTATACTTGTAACGTAGCACAGAAATGTCATAAGTAATTAACATACTGTTTACATCAGCGCTCAGTACCGGTTTGCACCCGGTTATTCAACAGCCAAGGTCGGAGACAGGTTTAAAAGACCCGTATTCGCCATAAAGTACCGCTTGAAACTTACATGCTTGCTTGCATTTTACCTTTCACATAAAATATAAAAAATATATAATGAATAAAATTTGTAAAATTTAGTTTAAAAGGCTCTTTATTTAAAAATTGTCTAAGTATCAATCTTTTATTTCTCTTTAGATTTAGCGTAAAGGTAGATTAATTAAGTGATACAGCTTTGTATCATATAAATTGTTGTTACAAATAATAGTGAGTATAAACAAACCAGATATTGTACATTCATTCAATAGTTATAATTATATAATTCATATAATACTAGCTTTCCGCCCGCGGCTTCGCCCGCCTGAAATTCGGTTATATCGCACGATATGATAAGGAGTATCCTATAGACTTTCCCAAGGTCTAGGCTGTTTGTCAAAATTGGTTAAGTGGTTTATGTGGTGAAGTTGTAAACAGTTAAACAATCTTACATGATTTTATGTTTGACAATAAGGAACTTCCATACAAACTTTCATCCCCTATTTCAACCCTCTCTATCATTTTTTTCGCGATAAAAAGTATTCATGTCCTTTCCCAAGTTTAGTTCTATCTTCATACCGAATTTCATCAAAGTCGGTTCAGTGGTTTAGGCGTGAAAGCGTAACAGACAGACAGACAGAGTTACTTTCGCATTTATAATATTAGTAATGAGCTGTATTTTTTTTTAGTATCTATATGTTAAAAATATGATATATAAAAATAATTTAAATATGATGACATAATAAAGATCTTATAATAGCTAGTGTAATACCTTAATTTATTCATTATTAGATATAAAAAAATATTGGGAGGGCTAGAGATTTTCTCATGAACAAAATATCTTCGCTACGTGTAATCGTAACTTTTTTTTTTTTATGAATAAAGGATGGCAAACGAGCAGAAGGACCACCTGATGGTAAGTGGTTACCTTCGCCCATGAACCTCTACAACACCAGAGATGTTGTATGCGTTGCCAACCTAGAGGATATAGATGGAAGGGGAGGACAATGTAGTAGTCCGCTATCGGAACCACCACATTTTGGGGAAAGGATAGGTGGGAGAGGGGAAAACCTGGCTTACATGCCATCGAACCGGAACACATCATAAGATATTTGGCGGTTCGTCTTTGACATGATAGTGGTCGCGAGCCAGACGGAGAACGAACCTCCTACCACCAAAAAAAACTAATAAATAAACTAACTAATACAATTTTAACCAAATGTAATTTATTTTTAATCTTAATCACTTTAACAGTAAAATATGTGACAATCTGATGGTAAAATAGGCAAAGGCAAATTCTCTGATGGTCTCCATCAGTCAATCAGCTCTTATCGTTGATGATATTCTTTATGGCATTATTAATACTGTCTTTAAAAAAATCTATTGTACATTGCAGTAGCGAGGGGTGAAAATTTTAAAAAGGTAAGCGGGTAGATTTAGGGAAACCGGTACTTAGGGAACCCGGTGTAACCCTTTTTGTACAATTTTATATGCACAATTTTCCAAGCGCCTTTGTGTTTTTTTTTAGTTCTCACACCTTTCTTGAGCTCGTTTTTTTTTACAATTAAACTCCCGCACTTTCCTGGCGATTTTGTTTTGTTTTTAGGTTTCATATTTTTGTTCATCTTGTTTTTTTTACAAAATCACTCCCCAAATTATTTCATTCTCTTTTTTCATTTTATTATTATCATTTATAAAAGGTAAGCCGGTGGGAACCATGTTATATGGACGCCTCGCCACTAGTACCTTGTTATTGTTCATTGGCATTAACCTATCATTAAAGATGTATTGGAGTAAAACATTGCACTGTGTTGAGTTTCGCCACTCAACACACAATGTCTGGGATTAGGGGGGAATGTGGAGAACGTAGTTTCAGACACTAGGTTTTCTCTAATTGTCCTACTATACAAGTATGGTAGAGGCGTAAAGCAAAATTTATATACTTATAAAATTATGATAACATCTTATACTAGTTAGTATTTTTTGCCGGTTTGATTTTGTAATAATTATGCGTAATGGATTTATATTAAATTATTCAAGCGTTGTTTGATGCACTAATTATTGGTGCTGCATAATAAGTAGTTAATTTAATTCATTTATAGATCCACACACTTAAAAATACCATTCTTCATTGCAGTATGGAACTTAAATAAATAACATTACGAAAAACTAGGCAAATTCCAAATTCCAGGAAAAAAAAAAACCTTGTCGGAATATGCTTATAATTTTTAATATAATATAGTATATGTATACTTAATAAACTGAAGTAATATTTGTGACAACTGCTCCGACCAGGAAGATTAAAAACCTGATTGTATTGTGCCTTAGGTATTGCCAAATTTAAATGTCGCCTTTATAAGGTGTAGACCGTTTGCCATTTTGTAAATACCATATTATGTGGTGATAAAATATATGTAGAGTTATAAGAATATATGCTAATATGATACTCGTAAAGCCACAGGTATATTTCTCAACGTGCGTTTACAATATGCATTTAAGTATTGCTCGAGTGCTCATATAAATGTTGTAATCAAATCGTAAGCTGCTAATTTATATTTTCGTAAATAACAAGTAAGCAATAAAAATTTAATGCAAATATAAATTTATATGCATATTTAAAAATTAAATACCACTAAGAAGAAGTAACAATATTTAAATGTAGTAACACCTACAGTTTAAATTTAAGTTCAAAATCCCCAATTTGCCTAAAATACTGCTTTATTTATACTAACGCCATACAAACACTCCTAAACTGAGCTTTTTGTGTCTGATCTCTCTTTTTACTTTAAAATATTTTGCAAAACATCAAAATGAAGATAAATGAAGGTATACGTTGGCGATACAGATAACTTATTTAATTGGGTAATGATCAAATAGAAAATATAACAGCTAAAGTTAATCAGATATTGTAAACCATAGATTAACCAAAACACTTTTAATCACAGGTCAATGTCAACGAGTTTTTTTTCCAGGCACTGACAAAGTTACTTAGTTAAATATATATATATATATATATATATATATATATATATATATATATATATATATATATATATATATATATATATATATATATATATATATATATATATATATATATCCGAAGTATACGAAAGCTACGATATCAACTCAAAATATTTAATCATTTTGCAGGTATATTAACAACATCTATGGCCTCTTTAAATATACATTTAAATCAAACCCGTTTCACCAAGATAGACAACTTTATTTTAAAAGAAACTGTTTACCTGTATAATATGACGATGAAAAACTGTATATACCGCATCACTGAGAAAACACTGCACTATAACAAACTGAATTCACATTGAAGATAAATTAAAAATTTACGTACATATCTTTTTACGAATAGTTGAAAGCATTGAGAAGTTTTGTAAAATGAGCCGCGCGCAAGTTGTTTTGAGCGGATCTTGTTGTAAAGAAAGATCGGGCGCCCACGCAAGCGCTAGGCGCGGGCTATTACGAGAACGAATGTCGCCGGCAAGCAAGGTTGCCTGGAAAATTGCATGTGACCAATTGACCATACAGCAAAACAAACCAAATGCAAAATTAATTTATAAAAATCATTTATTATATCGGAAAAAAATGTTTATAAATTACAAGTTCATTATAATGTTATATTAACTTTTTTTTTTACTTCATTTCCCAGTAGGTATATAATTTTTAGATGTTTTATTTTTATTACTTAGGTATATATACCTCAGATACCTCACTAAGATGTTAAGATACGAAAGTTATTTATTATGTTAGAATAAGTACAACAAAAGTTTTTATTATGTGCCAGGTTTCTAAAATGTAAAAACACCTTTCAAAAATATTATACAAATATAAGAAATGGGAGCTCTTTAAATTCGCCCTGTTTCATATATCTTCATGAAATTAATTTTAGTTCCAACCTTAATCTTCAACAATATGATAAAAAGCGTATTATTTTAAAGTTTTTCTATAAAATATTCATAAAGAGTAATTAAATTTAATATCAAACATGCAATAATATTGTAAAACGATACTATGTATGAAAAGTAACAAGTAAAGGTTTTTTTTATAACAATAAAATTTTGTATCACTTATTGCATATTTGATATTTTAAATTATTTAATAATGACGTGACGTAATTAGAATTTATGTGCGCAACGATTTTAAATTTTAATTTTATTATGTCATCAATGGATTTAAGTCATGTGCTAGTAAATATTGTTTAAGCGCCATGTTAATTGTTGCATATCATTTGAAAACCACCCTATACCAAATGTATAATGAGTAAAAAAATAATTTCTTTGGTAATTCACAGTGCAGAGCTGCTCAAAAAATACGAATCTATTTTCTAACTATAGATTTGCAAATACACATTATAGGTTTCGTTTTCGTTTTGTGTGAATCTTGAAAAACATAGAAAGTATTGATGGCCTTGTTGGCCTTTTGCCAGAGAACGTCAGCTGGCCATGCGCATTCCTGTCTTCATATCCCCATCGCGCTAATGGAGTAAAATACCGATTGTTTTATCTTCCGTTAATATTTTACTTGACTAATGTTTTACTATATTTAAAAATGCAACACAGGTAAATACTATTATTAGAATAAATAAAGGTTTTAAATCGTTTATATGAAATAAACATACTTATTGAGAACATCCTGTTTACAACATTCATAGGAACCATATGTTTTTATATTTTAATGAATTATCACGCCGTACAGTGACGTCGTATAAGGATAATGGCCAATAACTGGGCTTGTATCCTCCCGTCACTATAAATAAAATTTGGATTCTCTTAAGGCGGAACTATGGCCATGGTCATCTAAGCGTGACTATAAACATGCATTCTATTTTTTTACTTTTTTAAGTTCTAACTTCTTAAAAATACAAATCGTAAAATTAAGCCGTAAACTATTTTTACTAGGCTTAACGCTTTCAATGCTTCATAAAACACTATGATGTACACAAAAACATACGATATAGCGATATAGAGTTTATAGAAGGTTGAAAGTAAAAGATCAGATCGAAGACGTCTTCCTCTTTAATTTACAAGGACTATAATTATGGATATTCAAATTAGTTGCCTTGGTCACATTATTAAAATGAACTGTTTTGAATATTTTAATCCAATGAAACTAATATCAGGATTGACAAGTTTTTAAAATAGGAGTGAAATTTTGTCTAATTTAAAAACCCTCAGTATAATAATAAATCTAACTTGTGCATGAAATATATGAGAAAGATATTATGTTCGCATATAACGATTTTACAACAAGAACGTGGGGAGGTCGTCAAACTCTACACATTAAGCTGTTCATGTTAGTATTTACCGTTTACTAAATAAAAGCATCTAAATTATTAATAATTACAATAATATCGTGAAATTTAATATGATTTTGATAAAACACTATAACATTGATTCCTTTTAGAAAAAATAATATATTTTAAGTTTATGCCACTTTTTCTTGACAATTACATCTATAAGTATTTAAAGGCTTCTTGGTCCGATGTATTGTAATCATTTTGCATAAAATGTCAGTATTTGTGGTGTAATAGTTCACTTGCACTGTTGGATGAGTTGTGAAAGTTGTTCAGCTGGTTTGAATCAGCTGTAAGTCGTATCTTCCTTGGTCAAAATTTGACCTTATTTACATATTAAAAATTATATTATGGAACGACTGTCTGATATATCGAAGAAAAAATTATGTTAATCCGAGATTTTTGTAAGTGATACTAACATAATTTTACTGAAATACGAAAATAAAATCAAGTTAAATATCAATATCATTTTCAGTTATATGATTATTATTAACAATCAAATTAATTAATACATTTTAGAGCCTACAGGCCTATAGCTTACATTCGATATTGTGAAACTATTTATTTCAAGCAGTCAATGGTGAGAAATATTTACAATTATAAATGTTATAAAAATTATTATTTCACACTTTTTGTACTATAAATCTACGTAGCGTAAAATTGATATTGTTATACAACTTTAACTTTATTACTATTGAGTATTTGCTTAAATGTTGTAAATGAGCATAATCCTAATCAATACTTAATATTCAGTAGCTTTTTTTTATAAATTTTAGGTAGATACGAGTACATACACATATATGTATTTCAACGAAAATAATATACTGTGTCGGCTTGGCAGGCGTATGGGGACATATGCTAGTAATTTAATAACAATATGTAGAGCAAGAATTAACATTACAGATGATAATAATATCAAAATTGACATGTTAGTAAGTCAAGTAATATTTTATTTATTAAGTGCTTTAAATATTTGAACGACAAAGAATTTACCACCGGTTAACTAGAGAACATCATCTATGGCGCTACAGCCCAGGGTGGGCCTTGGCCTGATCCAGAATATCTCTCCAACCGGAACGGTTCTTGGCTCGCTGCTTCCAGCCTCGGATGCCAATTGTCTGTAGGTCTTGCTCGGCACCATCAAACCAGCGCAACTTTGGTCGGCCACGGTTTCTACGACCATCAGGTTTTGAGTATAGAAGACGTTTAGGTGTTCGAGTGTCTTCCATACGCTCCACGTGTCCTAGCCAACGGAGACGGTTACTTTTAATTACTTTAACGATAGTTGGTTCGTTAAAGAGATGGTAAAGCTCGTGGTTGTGCCTAGTCCGCCAGATGTTATAGCTATATAACTAGATATATATAACTAGAGAACAGAACCTAAAAAATAAGTACATAATTGGATTTTTCTTTCTTTTTCTAAGTCGATAATTTAATTCACTAACGTAAAATTCTTCTTCTTTGTCGTGACACTTTTGACAAAGTGGTCCTGGTCGTCGCTTAAGGTAGTGTGCGTGCGTCGCTGTCCAACGCAATTTTTCACGAAAGGCTGCTTTCCTGGTACATTCGTAAAGATAGCCATTGGTAGTAGCCCTTACCTGATCGATCCATCGCATTGCAGCTCTACTGCATAGCCTGGTGCCTTCGACTTTCCCCTCAAGTACGAGGCGTTTTATGATGTCATCTCTTTATCGAAAAATGTATGCGAAAGATTGTCTTGAATGTCGATGGTTGCTTAATCTCGAATTCTTGGACGATGGACTCGTTTGTTTTGGATTGAGTCTTTTGTTTTCTTTGTTTGACTTTCCTCCAGCACAGACATTTTGAGAGCGCCTACCTTCTTTTTCTTACTTTCTCTAAATGTCCATGCCTCGCAAGCGTGAAGAAATATGTGAAACTCCAAGGCCCTAAGAAATCGTGTCTTTGTGTTCCTGTTTTTCCATATTTTCCTCAACTTATTCATGGATCATCTGGTAATAGCCATGCGCTGTTCATTTCATCAGCACGACTTCTACTGTAAGAAATCAGCACTCCGATGTAGACGTACGATTATACGACATCGCAACCCGCAATTTTTGAGAGTTCTGTTGAATTATTGTCGGCACGGTCTACAATCATTATGTTCGTTTGACAAAATGTAACATATATTAACTGGCTCTTCCATATTTCTTATACTGGTACTAAATAACAACTTTTCATAAAATTCAGTTAAACGTTTAACTATTTCCCATCTAATTATATAGTCTATAAAGATTACAGTATATAACTGCACTTATAAAAAAAAAGAAATAGTAAACTTTATTTTAACATAATAATAAAAAAAATTCTAATAATAGGTATTTTAAAACATAACCTTCACTTTACACTCAGCTTTGCCGTGATCTACATATTATATGCAATATCGAAACCAACCTTCTTTTTTAATTGCGCGTACATATTTTCAAATCATAAGTCAAAAAAAATATTTTATATTTATAAATTCATTCATTATATTGATCATTTTTTATACAGAATATATTTAAGTTCCTATTAAAAATGTCTTTTTAATTCTTTAAATTATTTATGTTATGTTATACTATACCTACTTATGTAAATGGACTTTATAGTTCAAGAACTATTATTATAGGTATACTTCCTCATACCTTCTAAGAGTTCAACACCAAGTGTAAATAGCTCAACACTTGATGGCGCTAATAAATTCACGAGGGAACAAAACTAATCGATTTGGCAATCGAGTGTACCGATGCAATATGCAAATCAAAATATGAATCATTTTTGCATACAGCGTCATGTCTTTAAATAGTATCTTATATATTGCTATCTAGTTTTTTAAAAGGACACACATTTATGTTCACGCCTTTTCTCGCATGGCAGTAGTGTAGTCAGAGAGAACCTAGCGTCAAGACGCTCTGCTCTCCTCTTTGCACTATGAGTTGCGGAATTCAAAGTCACTCTTTCTTGCCAGAGAAAATGAAATCTATTTAAACATAATCATTCCCCGGATGGATCGAACCAATCGTGTTTATAGACGCTGTCCCACGGCGCTATCTGACATTTATTAATGTGTAATAATTTATAAATTACAATATGTATAAATATATTTTTACTAATATTAGTAAAAATATATTTATACATATTGTATGTGTTAATAGTTTATATTTTTAATATTTAAAAAATATGACTTATTTATTTTTTACAATATCATATCAATGTACCTAGTACGTAGTGAAGTCTATAACTATACTGTCATAACATATAATTTATGGTAAGAAAGTAATACATTTAAGGTCATTCAGTTCTTATATCTTGTACGAGTATCTCTAATATACCTTGAAGTTTTATTATAATTTGACTATACATACAATAATATAAAATAAAAATTTAACATTTTCTTAAACAAATTAATTCAATTTTTTATCAAAATTAACTGCAAAAATTTAACAAATGTAAAGCAACATGTTTCCACTTATTACTAACGGAATCTAAATTCAAGCTGTTATTATCTTCTTAAGTTATAAATAATTAAACAGTTTCATTACATCACCTCAGAAGGATATTACATACATAAGAATAAAATACGTCTATCTGTCTGTCTTTTTAAATTTCCAAAAAAAAATTAAGTACTGCACTTCACTTTAAAAAAGGCCAAGAAATTTCTCTTAATCGCCGCATCGTGACATCTAAACGATAATGTAGCATACATTTTAAATTTATTCTACAAAACCTTTCAACCATTTAGTAGGTTAAATGATGGCCTAACTTTAAGATTTTAGCTCTTGCAATTATATGATCATTAATAAGTTCAAACAAAAATATACCGTTATTGAACGCTTGGTTACATTGTACGTTACGATTTTGGATTAATGTCACAAACAAAGGAATATTTACGCTTAATATACATGGTCTGGCTGTAAAAAAAATAACATTGAGAGGACTATCTAATAGGAAAATGTATGGCAGAATGATATCTGTTCTATAAAATAGAATAAAAAAACAAGTACTATATTTGACAGATTCTTTAAGCTGATAAGTTCTAGGTATTTTTTTTGTAGTTAACGAGTAGGGCATTTTTCAAAATTTTCTTATTACATAAAAATTGAATATTTTTTATTATATGTATATAAATATTATAAAGAGAATGCCATCAACAAAATCTAATATAGTAATAAAAACAGTATCAGACACATCATTGTGCAGTCGTAACGGAGCTCGGAGCACAAATCTCATTATATGTAATGCTATGGTTTCATACTTAACGCTTCGCCAAAGGCCATGGACATTGGTATAGTTAGTCAAATCAAATGTTGGATTAAAAAGATATGATTTATAGTTATTAAAGAACGATAATCTAATAATCACTGAATGAACATTTCAATAATAAATCAAAGCTGCCAGACCATAAGTTTAATGACCGCGAAATGTTTTTTGTATTATAAGCGTTTGCATTTTATACAGCGAAATTATTATTATAATTTTAGCTCAAGCTCGTATATTTCTTAGTTATGGACGTCAAGATCTGTACCTCCCTTGGAATGAAGATCACTTTTTAAAAAAAACTAAATGTTACATCGGTATCTATGATTATGTTTCTACAATGACTGTAACATTCGAACAACATAAGGAAACGGTTTACAAATATACTTACATTATTAATTATTAATAATAACAGAGTGTTGGACCCGCTGACGCGTAACATACACGTCGTATTAGCATTTAGCAACATACTCGTCACTTTATACAAAAGTGTGTGTCAAACATATGATAGTGTGTAATATTTGTTTTATAAATTAGATGTATTTCTAATGCATTATTGTAAAAAATATTTGCTTTCTAGATATTTTTATTCCTTCGCCTGCATTTTTGGTAAAAGAGGTGAGTCCAAAACATTATAGGTTGAATATAATGATGATTTCTTTACAAAAAAAAGAAACAATATATATTTTACAAGTTTTTTTAATGCGATTACTGCAACTTTCAAAGAAACGGTTAAGTAACATAAAAACATGTATTAAAATCTGTCAAGGTCAGAAGTTCGCTACAGATTAAATACTAGGAAGTGGGATACTTTTACTTTTCAATGCTTTTAAATTCTAAGATGATATTATAAGAAATATTGAATGACGAACATTTTTAGTTATACAAAATTATAACACAATAAGTAACTAAGACACAAGAGTTTTTTTTTTTCATCTTTGTCTGAACAAAGCGCAGTAAACTTTTATCAGTGACCTATGATCATCGCTAAAATAATTGAGCTGGTACTAGTGTGAGAAAACAGTGTCCCTCTTAAATATTGCATTATGTTCTATCGGTGCATATAGCATTTACACATTGCGCGAATACTCATTATCCTCGTTACCAGCAACTTACTTCTTTGTGTTGTTAATTTAAATTCATTAAAACAAAATATTGTCGTAAATTATAAACGATACGCTATGTAATATGTATGACTACCCGGCAAAGTTTTATCTTGCTGTACAAGCTATGGTTGTGGATTGATTGTCACGTTATTAATTTAAAAATATTTTTATTTAAACAATCTAATGAGACAACGCGCGGCGTTGAGTTCCGCTACCAAATACAAATTGTCTCTAGAGCTGGAACGTCAAAATGGGGTATTTTTCTCAGTTTGCTCCCATAAAAAACAGTTAAAATATATACAAATGATTTTAACAAATATTTAAAATATGTATGTAAATCAGTATTAACAGCTGAACATGTTAGATAGGTCGACAAACCAGCAGGACATTTGCCACGTCTCGATGAATCAATTGTCTCGAAATGACCTCGTGTCCGGACTGACAAATAGCTCCATGTAGGGTCTGATTTATATGAGGGAGCTTGTTTCCATTATTAAATTATTACCTTATGATATTTTTTATAGCATTTCTTTATATCATTATTGTTTAGTCATAAAATTACAAAGTACCGTTTTAAATTTCAATAATTGCAATATAAGCACTATAAATATTATTGTCATACCGACGAGTCTTATGCATACTGGTACAAGTGCAAAAACATATATACAGGACTTAAATAAATATAAATAAATATTTTGTCGTTAATCAAGGAATTCATTATTTAAAAAAATCATATATTTTAAATAATGATACAATTACAGTCTTAGGAACTTTTAAATAGCCTGTAAATTTGTGTTTTTACACTTGTGCTAGTGTAACATAAGACCCGTCGCCACGGAGCAGTGCCATTTTAGCCATGAGGCAGAAATTAGCAGATACTACGGACCTCGCGCCTTGGGGGGCCTCACGTGTGCACTAAAATACTACAAATAAATCACAAAAAGCTTAATATCGATGTTCTACTTTTCTTGTTAAATTTCGGCAATGTCGCTTCATCTTTACTCGGCACTGCCACTAAGCCAACATCTAAGCTAAATCTAAGAATCGACGATATTATTCTCGTATAAGGGATCTAAAATTAATTTTCATATGACGTATTATGTATCTGGTTATAATGCATTTAATTATATTACAACGTAACAATAAAAAAAATACATAAAAAATATACCTATACACAAAATAACAACATTGTTTTTTATTGTAATGTCGTTTTTTTTAATTTTCCTTCATATAATCACCTAAATGAATAGCAATAACATAATCTAAAATATATTTTTAGTGCAATGAGAACCAACTCTTACTGCGCACGAATCTTGTTTTTTCCGGTATTATAAACATGAGTATTTATTTGCGTAAAGGGGAACAATAATTTCAATTATACTTACAATATGAAATTAAATCGAATTCAATTGATGTCGCACGTGTGTGTTAAATATATTCAAAAAATATTTAAATAATAATAGGTAGGAATATTGAAAACGACATATTATTTATTTATTATTATTTATTTATTTAACTTCACGCTGTATCCCGCACATAGCAGGGTAGGCAGAGGGAACCAGAGAACCTAGTGTTAAGACACTCCATTCTCTTTCAACAATTCCGTTCCCCACTCTCCGCCGAATCATTATTTAATTATTTTTTATTATTTTTTACTACATTTTAGATA
The DNA here is from genome assembly GCA_033558755.1 of Philaethria dido. Lineage (NCBI taxonomy): Eukaryota > Metazoa > Arthropoda > Insecta > Lepidoptera > Nymphalidae > Philaethria > Philaethria dido. The sequence continues at coordinate 632,065 of JAKGSA010000182.1, forward strand.
TTGAAAAGTACTTATTCTTCAAAAGGGGAATAAATAGGTTTTTGAAGGGTCAGCAACGCGTAAGTGATGCCCCTGGTGTTGCAAGCGTCCATAGGCCACGGTAATCACTTACCATCAGGTGGGCCGTGTGCCTTGTTGCCACCGTCGTGGTATAAAAAAAAAAACAAAGAAACTTATATAAATAGCTATATTTTATACATAAATAATAAATATAATTACAATATAAATTATTATATGGAATTTAATATATTTAAATAAAATGCGTTGAGGGCAAAAAGGACAAATTTATAAATTTATTTATAAACTTAACTACGACGCAACATTTTATTCAAGGAAAACTGTAAATTTATTAATATAAATAAGTAGTTATTAGCATTTGTCATAGAAAGTCTTTTGTTATTTCGACTTTGCGTTGTTTTTGGACGTAATACTTTGTTCTTAATAAGTACATTATCGATTATTATTTTATATTATGTATTTAATTGTGATAAATTATATATTAGATGATTTCATCTTCGATTGAAAAATGACTTAATAACTATGACATTATTAAGTCATTTTTCAATCGAAGATGAAATCATCGTAAAGAAAAGTTACAAACTTTTTCAACAAAGAAGTTAATAGATAATAATCTATAATTTCAATTCCAGTTATACTAGACAGAGAAAAATTATTGTTAAAAAATTGTGTTTCTTACTTTCTGTCGGCTTTAGACACATTTTGTATCGGTAGCAGAAACAAACGCTGCGCCTAATGTTTAGATTCCAACGAAAATATTTTAAAATATAAGCATTTTAACTCATGCAGTCAAACACACAATGTTCAAAGCTGTAAATTTTAAAATGACTTATATATTTTATTCCTATTTAAATAATAGGTCCACAGAAAAAAATATTTTTTGATGATTATATCACTTTTAAAGGGTACTTATAAGTAGCCAGAAATTGCACATTTTCACAATTGGAACACCAAGAAAACGAAAATAATGCAAAGAATGCATAGAAATACTAATCAAAACATACCATAATATAATTACTATAATGTTAATAAAAATATAATTTTTATAATGTCGAAAATTTGGTAAATATAAAAAAGTGATTCTTTCTTTGCAAAACATTTAGAATCTAAGAATATTTTTTTCTTTTCTTTTTGTCTTTTTATCGATATGATTTAGGAACGCTTCAAAATATGTCAACTTACAACAGCATATTGCCTTCACTATTATTATATAACTCTTTACAATAAATGTGATAGAATACTTTTAGTTTAATCCACGTGATAGTTAATAAGGTCACTGGTGGAAGCAAAAAACGACTTAATTAAACTTGTCCAATTAATTATTTTCTCATACAATATTAGCCACGGCGGCGGTAGACAATTCATTTGAAACGCTGTTTTCCTTTCCGTAAATAATCAGAAATAGATTGCACGTAACTTTAACGAATATAATCACTTGATTGAATAATTTGTTATAGTAATATGAAGGCAAAATGGAAGAGCTATATTAATATTACATAATATTTATACACCCACATTTTATTTATCTATTCCTTTGTTGCTATTTTTAATATTATACGTTAAATTGTTCTTTTTATAACTTAAATGATAAATAAATTAAAACTAGTTTCTTTTCATCACACTTTATTATTTTGTCACTAGAAGATTTAAAGCTTCGAGGAACTCAACATATACCAAAAAACACAGGACGGCAGTATCTAAGCAAACAAATCCTTACATTTGCAAAATATTATATTAACTATCGGTTTTTAAAAATGTTCTATCTGTAACAATAAAAATACGCGGCGATTACACACCAACACGTAACCTTTTAATATACAATCCGATTCTCATTAAGCAGTATAATTCTAAGCAACGTAATGTAAATCAATTAAAGTTTACGGTTAAGCAATTTATAGATGCATTAACAATAATATGTTACGTCATTTGAGTTAAAACGATGACTCATCAGAACTGGAAGCCCTAAAAAATCTATATTACTATCACTTAAAAAACAATAATCATTCTCCACTTTTTGCCCATTTCGATATATTCCTAACCAGTCGTAGTAATCGACTATATCAAATAAATTAAATTCCCCCATCCCATTTAAGTAGTTATCGCATCCAAGTATGCCAAGACAAACGTAAAATGTATTAATTTGTCTAAGATTATGATTATCTTTATAAAATCCTACAATATTATTTTAAAATTATAATCAGTATTCAATTTAAATCGATAAAGTGAAAAATCGATTTAGAAAAAATTACAATAGCACGAAACAATTAAAATATAAATTTACAGATAACAATATTTGCAGCATACATATAAGTATTCAATAATATATTAAAACTATTCTTTAAAATAATTTCCAGTTTATCTGAAATAATTTGAAATGAATAAAACACAGTGAAGGCCATAAAAAAATTATAACAATCAAAATAAAACAACACTTTGCGCTAATGATTTAGTGTATAATGATTCTTGTTATTAAATCGAAACGTGTATTCGATTATTTATATACGATTTTTTGTAATGATGTGTGTATTTAGATAAATGTCATTAGTTTAATCAACATAATCCAGGTTCAACACAGTCCATGTGTGAGTTGTTCCATAACTATTTATAGAATGCTTAGGATAGTGACGAAATAATTTACTAAATGCAACGAATTTCTATGTCAATGATCTCTAAATTAGTATATACTTATTATAGAGACAGGAATTGCATTACTTTACATATTTAAGAAATATATAAAAATGAACTTCAGAAAGGGAAAACGCGGCGTTGGGTTCCGCCACTCAGCACGCAATGCCTCAATTCCGCGGAAAGTGGGGAACGGAGTGTCTTAACACTAGGCTCCCAGGTTCCCTCTGGCTATCCTGCTATTTGCGGGATACAGCGTGAAGCTATATATGTATATAAAAATGAAGTTTTAAAATGATAATTCAAAATGAATTTATAACTAACTTCATTTCAACACATGATTAATATTATCAAACAAATTACAGTCAGTAGTCTAGATTTTAGAAAGGAGGACATAATAAGGCATTACTCCTCCTGTCTAATATAAAATCATCCTAGATTAATATTAACGTAGAACAACTGAAAAAGATAAAAATATCAGTACCTAACCGTCGGAAACATATTTTTACGTGTATATTTACTACTACTACTCATGTACTCATTTATTTTAGTTCATTTATTAACATCAAATTATTAAATAAATTTCACTTCAAATTTCTTTCGCACAGTATTATATGTAGAAAGAGCATAGAGTCAAAACACTACGTTATCCATTTCCCACCCGAATAAAACGAAAACATTGCGTATTGAGTGGTGGAACCTAACGCCGTGCAATTGTTAAAAGTAATCGAAATAAAAACAATTGTAATAGCAATAAGTATAAAAGTAGTGATGAAATTGAATTATTTTTAAAACAAATACTAAGTCAATAATACGCAGTTGACCGTGACCACAAGATTAGTACCAAAAACAGACGCAACGTTCGTCTTGTTCGACTTTGTTATACAACCTGCTTTAAATTTGTATTTAAATCTTTTTTTGTAAGAAGTTTAATAATTTCATTACTAATTTCAAGTTTATTTTTATGGTAATAATTATATAAATTTTGGTATTGGTATGGTATGTTTTAGCTAACAATAACAAGCAAGCATATTAAACATTGTTAGTTAAACCATACCATATCAAAAACGTGTAGTAAATTATAAATTGATTATCTTTTATTTTTATGATCCTTATATTATAATGGCAGACCTATATAATTTTGATGCACTTGATTTTTTAATACTTTACCTACAATACAACATGTTCCACAAGGTTATTTTATTTAATTTCACAATACTACATTTTTTTTAAATTTAAATATAAACATATTTTTTTAAATCATCGATTACTAGACTATACACTGTGGCACTTGAAGATATAATTTAACTATATCATGAAGCCATAGTATACAATAACATACAATTAGACTTCAAATCAATTCTTGCACTCGTTATACCGTGTCATTTAATTCTAAGTGGGGTCCGCAAGAGCGATATTATATGAAGCCTACAGTTGAACCTATTCCAAATCAGATTTGTGTATATATTGTAAAATAATTAATTTATTATGTGGATGTTATCATATATATTACATAAGTCGTCGCCAACAACTTCGTATCTTCGGTTAATATGGAGGCGTGGACTTTATGTCCAACATAATATGCTACATATTTCCATTTTATTTTTCGTATTCTAAACTGTAAAATACAAAAACCCGCATTTACCCGTTCTTCTAAGATTTCTGGGAAATTCTTTTTTAATAATCCCCAACCCTCCCCATGGCATCGATATAAATATCGACTAACTACTCTAACTACTCATAAGCTAACACTTCCTCGAAATAAATATCGGAATAAAAAGAATGCGATTCAGAAAAAAATCTTACGACAATCTTAGTCATTTATAAGCTGAATTGTAATGATTCACCTTTACCTAACAGAAGCTTATTTACATAAGTGACTTTATAAAACAAGATTTTTTTACTTACCGTAAAACAACAGATAAAAATTATCTTAAGACAAAAGAAAATAAATATATTAGAAGCTTTAAGATAAATAATTTTAATAAATTTATATTTATTTTACTTTAGCACATTTATAGCTCAAAATCAGTAATTTCACTATTCGTAAATTATTAAGTAATTTTACGCATAATTTTTACATTACACTCATTTAGATATGTGTGTATGTAATAATTGATTAATGTTTTTAGAGTGTTGACTGTTGTGTTATTCGTGTAAAAAACGTCTGCTACCTGACCTCAAATCCTATATTGGCCTGGGAGCTTGACCTGTAGTCTTGTACTTCGACTAGCTATTAAGATATTAAAATTATACATTTTCCCACAGGAAGTAACGACTGCCGTTGATTTTAAATTGACAGATGAAATCTTAACTTGTCCTCAAAGAACAAAGAAGGTTATCTACACCCAATAACTTCTGGTTAGAGTGAACGTAGTGTAACCTACTCAATAACTGTGATAATGATTTTGCCTGTGGGCTATGACCTCCTAAAGTCATTTCATAGTTAAGTATGTCATTATTATGCCATGGTTATATATAAGTTGGGTTCCGCCACCCAATACGTAATAGACGTAAATTGTAGATATGAGATAACTGTAAAAAGGACATTAGACACTTGTTATTTACTTCACAAAAAATATATATGAATGCTTTATATTTATTTATTGCAACTTCATGCTTTATCCCGCAGAGCAGGATACATAGAGAACAAAGTGATAGAAAGAGAGATCATAAAGTATCGAAACACCTAATCTGCTTTATTCAATCCAATTCACGACATTGAGGGACCTTAGCGCCAAAGTATGAATATATTATTTTACTAATTTAATGCATTGTCTATTACATCATAGAAATGCAAGCAGACTTTATACCGCAATCTTCACTTCCCTCTACGAATAACCAAATAGTCAATAACGAAGTTAGTCCTAAGTTTAGAGAATACCGTGAACAATGATGTGCCTTAAGTTTCTTTGGAATATCTGTTATAGATACTAGTTAGAATTTCAATCAAACATCTCCATTTACATTGCGAATTGATTTATAAATTGAGTGCCCAAGTTTATGCATATAAAATTAAATCAGATTAATTAATATTGTTAAAATGAACCAATTTTTTGTATGTTTACAATACAAATGAAAACTTATAAGAACAGTTAGTCTAGTTTAGACTTTAGATGGTACAGTTAAATATGGCACAGATTAAATACAAAAAGACTTGAATCGCAACAAAATGCTAAAAACATATTTCCTTTTTCTTAATTATGTACTTAATAACTTAATTAAATATAGATATTGTTAATTTTATAATATCACAAAATAGTGTTTTAAAAAAATAAGAATTTAATATAATAAAACCCTTTCAAATTATATTACAACATTGTTTTTGAAGTGCAACATTAAAGCTATTTCGAATTTTAAAATATTAGGAAACACATTATCAGTATTGAATAACAGTGAACTGATAAATTAGAACAATCGTATCGAACAATTGCGTACAAAGTATTGCAATAATTTATAAACAGTGCATGTTTACAACAACATTTCAAACCAGTTTTTTTTAATACAGCTATTTATCGAATCTAGTAGTGAATGTAGTCTTTATTTTAAGCATTATAAAAGTTATAATTATATACTGTAAGAATAATTATTGGCTGTTAACTATTAGTTTAGTATTATGTAAGGATATATTCTGAAATGATTTGATAGTACACAGCTCGAGCTAAGCTTCTTAGTCTCTTGGTCAGTTAGTGCGTCACTAAACGCAACTTAAAGTTTCGTAACCCAAATCGATGTCGAACTTCGTAAGATCTCTTTAGCGGTTTGATTTGATGGTACTTCTTTTCTAAACAAAATATTGTAAGAGGTGTATAATAATAAAAATAAATGTAAAATTGCATAGCTATTGATTGTTATACTTGACACATTTTTTAGGATTATATAAGTATTTAGTTTATTATTTCAGAATATGTCAGTTTATTATGCATAAAAAAAAATATTTTGAGTATTAAAATCCAACAATTCAAATTCAATGTCCATGTGTGGAACGGGTTCGATTTGAAAACGAGGCAATTATCGCATAGTCAAAATATATAATATGTTTTTATACATAGTTAACAACAAGTGCCGTTAACATTTTTCAAGTAGTAATTAAACTTTCCTTCCTCATCGCACTACAATATAACGAATAAATGAATTTGTTATAATATTTTCATGTTATCAAATAGAATATTATTGTTTGTACACTAGTTCAAAGACAACATGCATTTTAAAGACATACCTATAATATGGAAATGCAAACAATTTACGTAATTGTGTAGAGAAGCGTGTCACAAGCGACAAAAGAGCGGACTAGTTTTATTATTCAGAAGCCTTATCAAAGAATTAAATAATAAATAGAATTGTATGCAAATATATTTAAAAAACTATCTCAACATTTACAATTTTTTGTTTAATATTTATTAATATTTATTTATTTTTGTTTTTCTCAATACATTGTCGTACATATAATAATCAAATAGGTATTACGTTAAATTTAAGTATGTACATTGTTACAAAATGCAAAACAGTTATATATGACAAATATTTAACATTTTCTAATAATTAATATTCTAACGTGTCTAAAAAATCTTTCTTGGAATTCCTGTAAACTTTAACCATCAGTTTAATTAAGTTTAATTAAGTTTGTGGTAAAAACCACACGATTTCTTTTGAGGAAGCACAACACATTGTTATAAAAAGTTGTTAAATTCTAGAGAAATTGGCAGTTGACCAAACCAAAGAGCATTGACACGTTTGAATAACATATGAATAAGCAAACATTTTCAGTGAACTAATACCAACCTGCGAATTAAAGACCGCCCGGCAAATATTAAACACGGGCACCAGCTGATTAAAACGTCTGATACGTGATTAGTAATAAATATAAATATCGTGACTGTGTCTTCTTTCCAAATCACTTTCACTATAGTTTTAAATGTTTTCGCGAAGAATTTAAAAGTTTGTAAACTTGACGTAAATGTTTACGCGGTATGTAGACACGGAGGCGCGCAGTCCGGACAGCCTCACAGTCAGTACTGAGTTGGAAGTTGGAACTTGCTTGGTGAAAAAAAAAAGAAAAATCGCTCCATTCTTCTTTCATAATAACAAAAAACATTTCCGATTATTTGATTAAAAAACGAGTCAGTATATTGCTAAAATATTCAAAATTAGCTAATAGATATTAGTGATATTGAATATTATTACATATTTCAGTGGCATAATGAAGAACTTGCACTTTCATACATAAAACTTTCCCTTTTTAAGTTTTTGCTACTTAGATTTTTAAGGTTACCTAAACTGATATTACGACACAGTTTCGTTCTAAGAGCCATCTATTGAATGGCTAGGAAATCTCGTGCTCATCATTATCAAATTAGCAACTCTTAGAATTATATCACGATTTAATTTATCAATTATAAATTTGATACTTTAATTTTGAATGATATTATTTATAACGTTATACTAAAATTTATTTAAGTTTCATCTTACTTGAATAATAATAATAGTTGTGCACTTGAAATAGATTCATAATGTTGGCATTACTGCTCATGACAAACTTTCATTCTTCGTTCATGGTGAATATGTGAAAAAAATGTCGAAAATATAAAGTAATTACGATTTCAACTGTTACATATTATTACTCATAAAGTCTGTTATTTAATAATAAATAGTTTTCGATAGTTTACTTTTATGTGATAATCATAGTGCTTAAAGAAACATTCTTACAAGGATCGTGTAGAAAATGTTATTGTGTGCTAAGTTTCATAATGGCGGCCCGTCGCGTCCCCCGCGCCTCCATTTCGATGCCTGTCAAGTTATGACAATGCCGATACGTGAAATTCTAATAACTGTTATGTTGTAATTTTTGTATTAGTGTTTGATTATATTCATATCTAAAGGACTGAAAATGAATCCGGATCACCATAATATTAATACGGGTGGTGGCCAACCTCCAGGCAATTCCGAGGTTCGCATTGCTTGTTGTTTTTTGTGTGGATATGTTATATTATGATTATTTCAAATGAATTTATATATGATAATTGCAGTCTCAGAACCAAAGAGTTCAGTCGACACAGCAACCACAGCAGACGCAAACAAATAATTTAACTCCTACAACATCTGCTACCGATTTGAGAGTCAACTCAGCGGCGGTAAACGTTGCCTTGTCGAGCGTGGCTAAATACTGGGTGTTTACAAATTTGTTTCCTGGCCCACTGCCTCAAGTTTCTGTCTACGGATTACCTACTGGTGCAAGAATTGAAAATGGGAAACCTATACAGGTAATAAAGACAAAAAATATAATATTGTATTGGAATTTTCTGCTATAGAATTTACTTTAGGTTATTGTAATAAGTTGATAATATGAAATATCATTATATTTATGATAATATAAATAGTATCTTTCATAGGCTATTCAGACAAATGACCATAGCTGACTTATAAATGTAAATGTTGTAGTATATTAATTATCCTTTTGCATAATTAGTGAGTTCTATGAGAAGCAATCTAGTTCTGCTACAATTACTATGTTCAATATCTTTTTCAAATATGTAAATATTTCAGGAACTTGGTCAAACTCATGCAAATATTTTAAATGGAGATCCTAACATTATATTAGGACATGCTGGACAACCTCAAGTTACAGTTTCAGCTGCAGGTCAACAAATACCTGTCTCACAAATTATTGCAAATCAAGCAACACAGGGACATGGTAAGGAAATATATTTACTACTTATTATGTTTTATCTAATTATATATAAAATTGCCACCTGAATACTTGAATGTTTTTCATTTACAGACACTCTGGTGGGACATACACAGCAGCAAGAGCAAGCAAGCAGCAGCGCCCCACTGGCAGTGGCTCAAACCCAGCAGGTACCCAATAATCGGGTCGAGTTTGTACAACACCATAACATTGATATGGTAAATCAAGTGGTAACACAGTAATAGCGGGAATGTTATATGTCGCTGTTATGTAGAACATATAGTGTTGCCAGATAGAAAAAATAGGAATTGAACAATTGAAATGTAAATAAGTGAAGGGTTTATAACTATAACAATGTATTTACTAATATACTTTTAATCTTTATTGAGGCTATTATAGGGCTGTAATAAATAAAGCAACCTAACTACAAAATCTGGCATCACTAATAGGTCATCTTATAGGTGCATGACTTCGTAGTTCCAAGTCTCTGTACAATGAAGACTAACTTTCCATATTTTATTCCAGGTATTCTTTACATTCTGCATGTAGCCTTTATAAATTGTTATAGGTAGATTGATTTGCATGATACATGTTACTCAATTCTCACTTACTTATTTGTCAATAGTACTGTTAAGTAACTGTAAGCAGATCAGTTGCGGAGTTTAAAATTAAATAGCCAACATTTCTATAACCGGAACTTAAATCATACAAGTGCATGTATTGGACTAGAGTAAATATGACACGTCATGTGACAATGTCAAGCACATAGTAGAATAAATTTGCAATATTGGTATATTTTTCATATTATAAATTATTTGACCTTGCATAAGATTATGTACTTTGCTGTTTTTATACGAAGGATAATTTTAAATCTTTGATAAGTAAATGAAATAGACATAGATAAATACATTTTAGCATTCAATTTAAAATTTTAATATACTCTATTAGTTTTCATATTTTTTACTATATTTTTAAATATCTTAAATACATATTTTAATTATCTACATTTTTTAAAGGCTGTAGTACTGTTTTATCTCCTCACTTTATATTTTATACTCTAAATATTATTCATAGATTAACTTCATCAATATTAACATTATATCTATGAAGTTCAAGTTAAACTTTTCCAATATTTATTTTTTTAATATGGAATTAATTAAATCTTAACATGAATGATTATCTTCTGAAAAAAATGCTACATTTTACATTTCTCATAATGCTCTAATTTAAAGTAATTTCTTGTATGAGTCAACTACAGTAGTATGATAAACAATAGATTTTATGTTATTTTGACATATAAGCTAACTATGCAACTATAGTTTTTTTTAAATCCGTACAGTATTTTTTGCGTAAAGTATTATAGTTAGAAACACTTCGTTATAGATAACAATATAAGTATAAAATGACTGTATAACTTAGGGTCATCACTCACAGCAGCATATCATGCAACAGCAGCTGATGGCGGCGCGTCCCGAACACGCTAACCAACAGGTGTGTATGAGCATATTATAGAAAGTCGCTTTTTATTTATTGCATTTATTACTTTTAATGCTAACATACAAGTATAATTTTATATATACACATATGTATATATTCAAGATCTTATGTATATTACAGTCAAAGCAATCTTATTTATGTTTATTATATATGATAGAATAGGAAAATATGATATATGCACAGCTGCAACAAATTAAGCAATTATTATATATTGTACAATACAAAGCTTCACTGCATTGTATATATGTACTCATGTAGATACAAATACCTGTTAAAACAAACTATTCTGTATTCACGCTGCTTTGCCATTATACAGGTTAGTGAGGTAAGTTTATATAAGTAATTTTTTTATATTTCGCATTATTATGAAAATGCTTTTTTAAATAGTTTTTTTTTATATTAGTAAACACATGTTGTAAATACAGTAGTAATATTATTGTAGTTATTGTCTTATATATTGTCAGTTGTCATGCTTGAATAATTTTATATTTACACTGTTTATTTGTAATTTTTTAATATTGTTAAGTTTAAGTTTCAGATTTGTTATCACTTTTTAACTTTCCTAGTAACTTTTTTGAAAAGTTTTATATTTCATGCAATAATTTATTTTTTTATCTTTCCTGAACTAAACACAAAAATATTTTTTATATATAGTACTGTTTGCTTATTATTTTTAGCTATTATTATTTATAATATATACATTTCCCCTTAGATCCAGCTGACAGTTAGTGAGGATGGCATAGTGACTGTAGTGGAGCCCGGTGGTGGGAAGCTCGTAGAGAAAGAGGAGCTACATGAGACTATCAAGATGCCTACGGACCACACGCTCACAGTGCACCAGCTGCAACAGATTGTTGGACATCATCAGGTAGTTTAAACTATTAGGCAAAAAAAATTATATTAAAAAACATTTGTATCAAACATTTTACATTTTATTTATTGATTATGTAGACTGTTTGTTTTTGAAAAACTATTTATTTTTTTAAATATTATTACAAGTTAAATAACCTTAATAATTCAAGCAGGTGTCACTTATAGACAAAGGTCGTCAAGATTATATGGAAATAAATTTTAAAAATAATTTAAGAATATATTAAAACTCGTGCTTATCATACACAGAAAATATTACTTTATTTTTTAATGTCAAAAAGTTAAAAAATAAAAATTATATTATTATTTGTATTTTTCATTCAGGAAAATTGTGATTATCTGATATTGTCAAAATTTTAACGTATAAAGACATCGTGACTTTATATGAGCATAATGCAAATACGCTCCATTTCAACATTCGATTTAATATAAAATTGTTAACAATTACATATATTTTGCTAACAGGTTATAGACAGCGTAGTACGCATTGAGCAAGCGACAGGTGAACCCGCCAATATTTTGGTGACGCAAAACCCAGATGGCACCACTTCCATAGAAACTAGCGCCGCTGATCCGTTACTAGTGAAAGACGAGAAGAATGTCGCTAAAATTGAATCCGCCCAATTTGCTATACCTGCAGAAATTAAAGACATTAAAGGAATTGATTTGAAGGTTTATATTTAGTTTCTTAATTTTAGTTCATGTATTCTAAAAAGTCTAATATAATTTGCGTAAAAAATAATACCTTTAATTAAAATAACATCAGTCTTTACTTTTATATATTTCTTTGTAGTGTATATGCTTAAAAAAAAAATTAGTGCCATATTATAAACTTTAATATATATATTTTTAGTTATGTTTTTAAATTTTTAAATGTGTATTTATGCAGAGTGTTGGAGCTATGGGCATGGAAGGAGCAGTTGTCAAGATTTCAGCAGCAACTGAACATGATTTGCAGCATGCTATGTATAAAGTAAATGTAGAAGATCTCTCACAGCTTTTAGCTTATCATGAAGTATTTGGAAAACTTAATACTGAGAATCAACAACAAGCTAAGGTGATATTATCTATTCTATTAAAGTGACTATTAATTGACTATTGCCCTCACTTAACGAGATATTTAATTTTCGCAATTTTTTGATGTTCTAACAGCTAAAATTTATTTTGACTGGGCAAGTAACCCTATTTAAAGTGCCTCAGTGCCAGGTTGAATAGACTTTTTTTATATATCGTCTGCCGGTTTTCCTTAGTAGCAAGTTTATTATCTAGAATTTAACACATTTCTCACTACTTATCATGAAATTTATAGAATTTCTTTTAAATTTTTCCTAGGAATTTTATTCAACTATTTTTTTAATTCTAAAAAATAATGCTCAAGATTATTTCTGTCTTATTAGGTAATAAGCGAAGTGGAAGTGGAGGCCGGCACTAGCGCAGCCATGTCGGAGGCGGAGTCGTCTCCCGGACACCACTCCTGCGACATTTGCGGGAAGATTTTCCAATTCCGATATCAACTTATTGTTCATAGGTAATGTCTCATTCAAATGTAATCATAAAAATATTTAGTCCAATGTAATTAGAATTATTTTAAATGTTAATATTTGTAAAATTTTTAGACGCTACCATGGAGAGAGCAAGCCATTTACATGTCAAGTTTGTGGCTCTGCCTTCGCTAATCCAGTGGAATTATCGAAACATGGAAAGTGTCACTTGGGTGAGGAAATTATATAATTCTTCAATAATTTCTAAAGTTTGCAATATTTGAAAATTTTAGATTAAATAATAATATATATAAATTATTTCTTGTAACTTTTTATATAGCCGGTGATCCTGCCGAGCGTCAAGCTAAAAGACTCGCACAAGACAAGCCCTATGCCTGCTCCACTTGCCATAAAACATTCTCACGGAAGGAGCACCTCGACAACCATGTACGGAGTCACACAGGAGAAACTCCTTATAGGTAAGCTGTCAATAATTCTAATTTTTACTTTCAATACATCTTAATGTATCGTAAGTAAAAATTTGTATAGTAAATAGTAATTTTTTAATACGTTAATTAAAGTATATATAAAAAAAACTAAAAAGACGTAAGAGATTTAAAGGTAGGCTACATAGATTCCAATATTATAATAATCATTTGTTGTTTTATTCTAAAGATCAAGTTGATGTTTTCTTAGGTATAATTTAGCATAATTTTCCCACTAAAATCTTAATGTAGCGTTTGTGGCATTACAAAATATTTGGAATTAGATTATTTAAAGTCGCTAATTACTTTAATCATAAATACTAGATGTCAATTCTGCGCGAAGACGTTCACGCGCAAGGAGCACATGGTGAACCACGTGCGCAAGCACACCGGCGAGACGCCGCATCGCTGCGAGATATGCAAGAAGAGCTTCACGCGCAAGGAGCACTTCATGAACCACGTCATGTGGCATACTGGTATGTTTACTGTTTAATATTACATGTTTTTTAGACAACTTCAAGTATTTTTCATGCACATTCACTATATATGCACTTGCTAAATTTATATAATTAGGTATGTCGTGTAAGTTTTAGTTCTGTTGTTATCGATCAAAGGTAATTTTGTTATAATTTATATTACAAATGGATCTTTTTATTACTTGTCTTAAGATTTGTTCAAATGTAAATTTTCAAAACCAATTTGTAAACTATTTATTCTAAAATTTTAACTAATATTAAATTTATAAAAATACTGAGAAATATACAATAGTACAAAAACTTACAAGAGATTTTGAAAACTTAAAAAAATGTTATAAGAGAAAAAATATTATAAAATAAATAATGTAAAAAAAATACAAAAAGAATCCTTCGAGCCGGATTTGAACCAGCGACCTATGGATTACCATTGTATAATTTGCCATCTACAGTCCACCGCTCTACCAACTGAGCTATCGAAGGTATATGTGTAAGCTCGAAATTATAGTAGTATTTCTTTTGTATGCCATATATCGAAATGTTACATCATATTTCTTTTTAATTTAAATAAAGTAGACTATGAAGCCGAGAGAGCTTCATGACAATTTTGTATACAATGCTATTAGATCGCATGTTACCTGTACTTAATTACTTTTTCTATTTTCTTCTTCATGTTGTTAGTTTTCTCCTTTAATGTGTCTATCACTTATTGACTGGTTGTAGTTTTTATTTTAAACCCCTCTAAATACACACCATAATCATAAGTTGTTCGGAATAACCAAGCCTGCACCAAGTAAAAGGTTGGTACCAGTGGTGCAGAAAGTAAGAAACAATTGAATGATTCAACTATAGTTGCAAACCGGTCCTACATAACTTGCACATCTTACTGTTATACTAACGCAACATCACATTTCGGTACCAGCGAGTCAGCGTCGCTCTTGTATTGCTCGGGCTGGTTGCATCATTGATTGTAACGTATTATTTTCTGCCCCACACAACTAGGTGAAACGCCGCACCATTGTCAAATATGCGGCAAGAAGTATACTAGGAAGGAGCATTTAGTGAACCATATGAGGTCACATACGAATGACACGCCGTTCAGATGCGATCTATGCGGCAAGTCCTTCACGAGGAAGGAACACTTCACCAATCACATATTGTGGCACACGGGTCAGTATTGATTTATATATTTGTTGCCGCTCATATCTTTTGTAGAATATTAGTGGTAACAGGCTCGGTCTCCTCTTTACTTTAAGTCGTTACTGTATAACTGTTGTACTGTATATTTAATTCGTACAGGTGAGACACCACACCGATGTGATTTCTGCTCGAAAACGTTCACTCGCAAGGAGCACTTGCTGAACCACGTGCGCCAGCATACGGGCGAGTCGCCGCATCGCTGCAACTTCTGTGCGAAGTCGTTCACGAGACGAGAGCACCTCGTCAACCACGTGCGACAGCACACCGGCGAGACGCCCTTCCAGTGCGGATACTGTCCTAAGGCGTTCACTAGGAAAGACCATTTAGGTACTCGTATGGTGAATATGTTATGGGTGGAAATGTAGTACTCGAGGCCATCATGGTCTACTACTGTATATGGTACATGGAGTGCTACTGCACTCTGCCCGACTAAACATGATTGGTGGTGGGTTCGATTCCCACTCGGGGACATAATGTCGACGTCTAGAATTCGGGCGCAAAACGGGGAACAGGTTCTCTCTCTGACTATATATTTTATTAACTATCGATGCACGTATGAGATACAGCAAAATACTACGGGCGCGTTAGGTAGGACGTACGAGGGCGGTCGAACATGCTCCCGCGCGCGCAACTAAGTATTGCATTTAATTCGCGCACGGACTGTACTCTATTTACCTAAATGATGATGATTTATTTATTTAGTTAGTGAAATATATGTAATGCTGAAAATTCAAATTATTATTTTATTTTTAATATTCTTATTATTTTTTCGTTACAGTAAATCACGTACGTCAACATACCGGAGAGTCCCCACATAAATGTACATTCTGTACGAAATCATTTACACGTAAAGAACATTTAACGAATCATGTGCGGCAACACACAGGGGAGTCCCCTCATCGGTGTACATACTGTTCTAAGTCTTTCACAAGAAAGGAACATCTTACAAACCATATAAGGTGAGATATGAGATTTTACCCTTTTTTTTTCGTTCTTCTAAATCACTTTAATAATAAATCGCCTGTAGGATTTCTTGTAATAATACCAAAAAATATATATATTTAATTCTATTTACTAATACATACTATTTTAGTTATTAGTATATACGTATTTGTTTTTATCTCCTAATTATTGCATGGATCTTTTTACGAAATGTAGAACCAGTAAGAAATAGCAATGCTGTGCTACAAGCATTCAAAGACATAGTATTTTATTTAGTATCACAGACAAAAATTGCATGAAAACAAGCATGTTTAAAAAATGGAGGTAAGCGTATAAAAATTTTAAAATTTCAACAATCTTTGAGCTCTTAACGGCATTTGTGGGAAGTCCCCCGGCAATGTAGCACAGCATTGTGCATTCCGATACACCGCAGAGCTAACCCTACCCTAACAAATAATAGTTCAAAACGGAGTATTCTAACGAGCTGACGATATATGTGATAAATAAATCGGAATGTACTGTTGCGCAGACAGCATACAGGGGAGACTCCCCACAAGTGCACGTATTGCCCGCGCGAGTTCTCGCGCAAGGACCACCTGCAGCAACACCTGCGGCAGCACACCGGCGACGCGCCGCACACCTGCTCCTACTGTAACAAGAGCTTCACCAGGAAAGAGCACCTCGTTACTCATGTGCGGTATGTATTATTGCACTACTAAATAAATACTGTCAACAGTGTAACAGTCTCAAATGTTATTTTGGAAACGTCTAATTACTTATAATACGAAGCAAGTTTTAGAAACGGACATTTAAAGAGATATGTGGAAAACAAATTCGTCCAATTTTACTCATAGATTTAATGTAATGTCACATTTTTACGAAGTAAATAATATATTATTCATATAAATAGCACTTTGTTTTATTTGTTACAGACAACATACCGGCGAAACGCCCTTCAAATGCACCTACTGCTCAAAATCGTTCTCACGTAAAGAGCACCTCACTAACCACGTGCATCTTCACACTGGAGAAACACCGCATAAGTGTCCATTCTGTACCAAGACTTTCTCTAGGAAGGAACATTTAACTAATCATGTCAGGTAAAATCTATTTCGCCGGATTCGCCGGATTTTGGGGCATTGCGTGCTGAGTGGCGGAACTCAACGCCGCGCTTTGCCTTGTTACCAAACCCAGGAAATGAAAATACTAAAATTTACATTTCCTGGAGAGGGAATCGAACCTGTCGCGTGTACAGTCGCACGCTTGTACCTCTGCGCCACGACAGGCGTCTGTAATATACAGAATGTTTAAAATGAAACATTAAAGTAGATTTAAAACCTTGTATCACCACATAAGGCACAGTTTTAGGTCAAAGTTTCTTCTAAGGTTTCCACGCTCAATTGGTGCTTTTTTTAATTTTGTTGATACTATAAATTTACTTACTAATGTATACTTTGAAAGCATAAAAAACTAAAGGATAAGAAATAGCCTGGTGTTTTTTTTACTTGCAGGATACATACAGGCGAGTCACCACATAGATGCGAGTTTTGTAATAAAACATTCACAAGAAAGGAACATCTAACCAATCACTTGAAGCAGCACACGGGCGACACGCCGCATGCTTGCAAAGTTTGCTCTAAACCGTTCACGAGGAAAGAGCATCTAGTTACGCATATGAGGTAATATATGTATAAATTTATTTTGTGACAAAAAAAGAATGAATTATATACAAAAAAAAAACTGAAATACACAACTGTATGTTACTTGTATTAAATGAAACTATTTTAACCGGATTAATCGCGCATATTTCAGTATTCGGAAATACATTATTGGAAACCCAACATTTCGAACACTTTACTGTAGTTCAGGTAGATATAGATAACAGGTAGACCCTTTTTACCTTATTCCAATAGAGGTGGTATTCGTCTACTACCTCTATTGGAGTAAGGTAAAAAAAAATGTATTTCCGAAGACTAAAATTTATGCGAATGATCCGGGTAAAATAGTTTCATTTAATATGTGTAAAAATCGCGAAAATCAATGTTCTCATTATATGGATGTTATTATAACATACATTCATTACTTTATTATCAAGTATAATGTTACTCTAAGAACTGCAATTAAATATTTAAAAATATCTATTATAGGACCATCATCGCATATTTTAGATTTAAAAGATTTTTTATATCTTTTTTTTACTTCCAGGTCACACAGTTGTGGTGAGAGACCACATATTTGTGGCGAATGTGGCAAATCCTTCCCTCTTAAAGGAAATCTGCTGTTCCATGAGAGGTCACATAATAAAGGTGCTAATGCAACAAACAAAACCTTCCGTTGTGATGTTTGCTCCAAGGAGTTTATGTGCAAAAGTAAGATGAATTATGTTCTCTATTTATTCATTTTATGTTTCTTTAAAATATAAAATTACATTACAGACATATAGAGTGATCGGTTAAATAAAAAAAAAATTGAAGTTTTGTAATATTTAGTGTGGTAACTAAGAAAAACAACTATTTAAATTTATTGTTAAGATTGTGTAATGGGATTGTGAGTGGGATAATTTATTTTTTAAATTTAATTTGCGAGAAAAATTTACTTTTTTTTATAAATACATATATTTTTTGCGTCAGGTAATTTATCATCACATCGGAGAACACACACGGAAACTGGTGAAGGTACTACGAACACAGAACCTACTCCTGAAAATGAAGACTGTGGGGACTGCACTAAGTGTGAAAAAGAGTCACCTGAAAGACCTGAGAGGAAACATGATACAAGGTTTGTGTAATTATATTTAGTTACTTTTTAATCTTATATTATATTAAGAAAATATCTTGTTATAAAAATATTTTACTTCGCAAAATTCTTTTTTAGTATTCGGATATAAGGGATATAAGGGTATTATTTTTATTTTATAGAGCATCATCAGAAAGCAGAGCAACTGAAGCAACTGCTGCACAAAATCCGTCACCAAATCCAAACCCTACCGTCATGCAAATCACTAGCCAGGTAAGAATGTAACTAATACACATAATTATATTATTGTATATAGTTTTGAGCATGTCTAAAGGAGATCTCATTTTTATAGCAAGTCCGAGCCGGCCCTACAACGAGTGCGACGAGCGTAGCAACTGGCACGTTCACTCATACTGCCACCACACAACACCACGCCTCTACTAGCATAGCTCATCATCCGATCACGGTCAACTACTAACACCCATTATAGGCAAAAACCCAGCCTTCAACCAAAACTAGAAATATCCTAAATTGGATTTATAACACATGTGTAATGTTATTATGACGACAAGAAACTGATCCTCTTCAGGTGCATTTTGTTAAGATAGTTGTTTAACAAACTAATGTTAAAATATATATATATGGTCAAGCAAGTTGGCCATGGATCAGTATATTTGTTATTTTACATTATAACTTCATTTGAAAAGT
>JAKGSA010000183.1:0-36106 GCA_033558755.1 Philaethria dido
TGAGGTAATATATGTATAAATTTATTTTGTGACAAAAAAAGAATGAATTATATACAAAAAAAAAAACTGAAATACACAACTGTATGTTACTTGTATTAAATGAAACTATTTTAACCGGATTAATCGCGCATATTTCAGTATTCGGAAATACATTTTTGGAAACCCAACATTTCGAACACTTTACTGTAGTTCAGGTAGATATAGATCACAGGTAGACCCTTTTTACCTTATTCCAATAGAGGTGGTATTCGTCTACTACCTCTATTGGAGTAAGGTAAAAAAAAATGTATTTCCGAAGACTAAAATTTATGCGAATGATCCGGGTAAAATAGTTTCATTTAATATGTGTAAAAATCGCGAAAATCAATGTTCTCATTATATGAATGTTATTATAACATACATTCATTACTTTATTATCAAGTATAATGTTACTCTAAGAACTGCAATTAAATATTTAAAAATATCTATTATAGGACCATCATCGCATATTTTAGATTTAAAAGATCTTTTTTTTACTTCCAGGTCACACAGTTGTGGTGAGAGACCACATGTTTGTGGCGAATGTGGCAAATCCTTCCCTCTTAAAGGAAATCTGCTGTTCCATGAGAGGTCACATAATAAAGGTGCTAATGCAACAAACAAAACCTTCCGTTGTGATGTTTGCTCCAAGGAGTTTATGTGCAAAAGTAAGATTAATTATGTTCTCTATTTATTCATTTTATGTTTCTTTAAAATATAAAATTACATTACAGACATATAGAGTGATCGGTTTAATAAAAAAAAAATTGAAGTTTTGTAATATTTAGTGTGGTAACTAAGAAAAACAACTATTTAAATTTATTGTTAAGATTGTGTAATGGGATTGTGAGTGGGATAATTTATTTTTTAAATTTAATTTGCGAGAAAAATTTACTTTTTTTTATAAATGGAATATATTTTTTGCGTCAGGTAATTTATCATCACATCGGAGAACACACACGGAAACTGGTGAAGGTACTACGAACACAGAACCTACTCCTGAAAATGAAGACTGTGGGGACTGCACTAAGTGTGAAAAAGAGTCACCTGAAAGACCTGAGAGGAAACATGATACAAGGTTTGTGTAATTATATTTAGTTACTTTTTAATCTTATATTATATTAAGAAAATATCTTGTTATAAAAATATTTCACTTCGCAAAATTCTTTTTTAGTATTCGGATATAAGGGTATTATTTTTATTTTATAGAGCATCGTCAGAAAGCAGAGCAACTGAAGCAACTGCTGCACAAAATCCGTCACCAAATCCAAACCCTACCGTCATGCAAATCACTAGCCAGGTAAGAATGTAACTAATACACATAATTATATTATTGTATATAGTTTTGAGCATGTCTAAAGGAGATCTCATTTTTATAGCAAGTCCGAGCCGGCCCTACAACGAGTGCGACGAGCGTAGCAACTGGCACGTTCACTCATACTGCCACCACACAACACCACGCCTCTACTAGCATAGCTCATCATCCGATCACGGTCAACTACTAACACCCATTATAGGCAAAAACCCAGCCTTCAACCAAAACTAGAAATATCCTAAATTGGATTTATAACACATGTGTAATGTTATTATGACGACAAGAAACTGATCCTCTTCAGGTGCATTTTGTTAAGATAGTTGTTTTAACAAACTAATGTTAAAATATATATATATGGTCAAGCAAGTTGGCCATGGATCAGTATATTTGTTATTTTACATTATAACTTCATTTGAAAAGTGTTCATTATTATTTTGTCATTGTGAAGATAGTAATTGGTGTTTTGCATATTTTTACTTTTCAAATAAGATTTTTATTATAAGTATCGATATTTTCGTATACTTCGTAATAGTCCTTATATAAAATTTTTATTATTTGCAATTCAACAAATGGCATAATGGTATGGGGATTATGTTTAATGCACAGGCACTGAATCACGAATATTAAATATATTTGTCGTCGAAAATATCTATAGAAAATCTATGAGAAAAGAAATATTATTTAAATTGTACCTGTAACAAGGTACACTACATATACTATAAAATTGTATTATATAGTGTAAAATAGTGTGCAAAGATAGTGTCGTTAAGGTGGAAGCTATATGAGGAACAGCTGAAATGTTTGATAGTGTATAATAATCTGTTCTACTTGTTAATACTAAAATAATTTATGTGAATAGTCTGATAATAGTCTAATATAAACAGCTATTATGTGATTTTAATATAGTGATATTCATTTTAGCTCCTATATATATTTTTTTAAAACTTAGTTTTATAGTTAAATTTATACAGGGTGTGAGGACTTGCCTTACGTTAAATGAAAACACCGTTTTGAGTACTCCTTGTAAACGATACGATTATAAAATAAGAATTTTTACTAAAAATGAAAGTGTTTTTTTCGAACAAAATAAATAATAAAATATTCAGTACAAAATCTAACGCCATTTGTTACGTATGACGCAAGAGGACACTAACCTGTCAGAGCGGCAACGTCGCACGCCATCTCATTGAAGAAATCGAGAGTTGGGTAAGGGCGATAACGGGTGAATAGATGTTAACACTAAGCACCACTGTCTTTAATTTTACACAAACTCACATTTATTATTCTAACTAATAACTAATTAAAATTTAAATTTCAAAAGTCACTGATAGTTCTCGTGGCGAAGTACGATGTTGACGTGGGGCTACGGTTTGATCTTCGCGTTCTCGTTCTACCGCCATTACAAATGTACGACCATAAAAATGGCATCTACAAGTAGAACCATACCTTTCCCGATATGTCCGTATTGCGAGAGTTCCATTTTAATGATATTCTCCATAAATCAAAATCATATCAGTGTATTTCGCAGAAGTATACTTAACACGCGCCATTATTAAAAAATAAACAAACTAAATAAGGAAGAAACACTCGTCTAGTTTTGTATGACGAAAATGAATTAAATACTAACATAAAACAACGACAATAATAAAAGAAATGAAATAATTTGAAAAAGTCACAGGACGAACGACGCGTAAGTATAACTACTTCAGTTACTAAGCGATGTACGCAGCGCGGTGCACGACTGACGACACTAAGAACTAACCCAAAGTTCCGAATATTGGCATTTCTCTTTCCGCTAAGTATAAATAAGCAAAACACAAACATTTATTACAATTTGATTACTAATTTTGATTAATGTCTATTAAGAAATTTTAAAATGTTTTATGTCTTGATCTAAAAGTCTAAATTATATTTTTCGTTCAAGAATTAATCTTTATTCAATGTAAAAAATATTTGTTATGACTATGCTATTCCTTGTCTCACGGTCAAGGTTATTGTTAATATGCTGTCCCCTTCTTACATTATGCCATTTCATTCTGTCATGGTCAAGGTCATTCTAAATTGATTTTTTTCGAAAATGATAACATAGCTTAAAATTATCAAGCTGTCTCAATTTATTTGTAAATGTATTTATGGGTTTGTAATTCCATTATTTATTTATAAGCGCAATTGAAAATTCGATGTATCTGTAAAGCCAGTTACATGAAAATTAACCATCAAGCTAAATCGACTTTTAAATGAGGATATTCTTCCACAGTCCATAACTTTTTTATAATTACTTTTTACACATATTGCGGCTATAAATAATCTAGTAATTATTATAACAGTATTTATGCACTACTTATTCGATATTTTAAAATAAAAATATGAATCGTCATAAATAATTTATTTAAATATTGTAACAAAATGGTAGCATTCTACTCTTTGGTCCGTCGTCCTTCCGTCTTTCCCGCCAATGTTTCTTTTAAATTTAAATGTTGCTAATGCATAATAAATTACACAGAAAGAATTAAATCAGAATTTCCATATAATTATGGAAATCGATTTTTACCCTCATAATATGTGAGAATAATTTCTTACATTATATTTTATAATAAAAAAAATAATTTACCAAAATTTTAAAAACATAACAAAGTAAATAAAATGAATATGAGGTTCGTTTTGTTGTAACCTCGTTCATTCGTTTTCTCGCTCTTTCACTTTAAGGTAAAAATTGTCATTAATAGCTACCTGATTTTAATGGATTTTTATTATAAAAGTATTAATAAAAAAAATCCTGTAATTATTTTAATAGTAAATAATCACTTAAAATAATTTAAAAGTATATACTATTTGATAGAAATAACCTAGTATATCGATTCTTAAAAATCCGATATGCTAAGGTCATCCTAGCTATATCGATTCCAGTAATTATCTGTATAAGTCAGTTGTCTTACATGTCAAAAGTCAACATGCGACTGAGTTTTGCTTATTTACATTATTTTTGTTCAATTTCACAGTTTGTGTTAGTAAAAATTATTATTACTGTTTAAATTTCTGAAAGTTAACTTACTGATACGTGATGTGTATGAGTTATAATTATTATCAGTGAATTTTGAGAGTGGATATTACTTTATACTATTGTAGTATGAGGGGTGGTGTTATAATCACTCCCATGATTACTGTAACAGCTTGTAAAACAAATTAGCTTGTATATGTAAATAGTTAATGTTTATGTCATAATTATATTCTATTATTCTATACTACACAGTAAGGCTAACAATATCATTTATCATAAAGGTGTGAGTGACTATGAGTGATGTTAGTCAAAACTGTATTCATATTAAAGAGATAGCTTTTTTAACTCGATTATTTTTAATAAATTCTAAATGATGCTTTATATAAGCAGTTATTTGACTGACACTCTAAATGTTGTAATTTAACGGGATTACATTATTTGATGTTAGTTTCATTGATATCACTTTCACTCTATTATTTGCAGTGTTGTGGATGTATAGGTATATGATATTGGAATCAACGATTCAAAATCGTGTTGTTTACTACTGTTTTCCTTACTAAGAATCTTTGAGTTAATTTCAGATGTTTATAGTAGTTTTTTTTTATCTTTAATGGTGCCACTTTTATTTATAGAACTTACTTATATAGTCACAATAGTATGTACTAAAATCTTAAATTATGTTCAGTAATTTGATATGGATGAGATTAAGATGTGAAAGGACTTTCTGTCTTTTATTTATTAATTTTTCTTTAATATTGAGTACATCTTTTAGTTTCCTCTTAGTTTCCAAATGACAAAATATGTAGTGCTTATATATTGATAAGCAATTTATTACCTAAAACAAAACGTGATTTATAGTATTTTCTGCTTATGCCTTAAATCAAGACTGTCTTAACAAAAGTATCATCATCATGCTAAGAAAATATGGTATCATCATCAGATTTCAATTTGTGTGCATGAAAACAAATATGACACATCACATGGATATATAGAAAAAAATGCTAGATTAGTAGATACACAAACTAATATAAGTATGATAAAAATTATGTATCAATCCGAAATTTGATATAAAGTACAATACTCATACTAAGAACATTATTATCTACGCTGGGAAAGCGATTTCGATCGAAATTTTCGTATTTTTATATTATTTTAACTACTATTTTTGTTACCATTTCCATGTTAGTTTACAGAAACCATCATTTGTTTACCATTTAAAAAATATATATATTAATGAAGATTAATTCTGCTATACATGGAAATATGATTAATTGCAATGATTATAAGCAAAGAAATGGTCAAGATAGTTTAAAAAACCTTTGCAGTCAACTTTTACACAATATTTTGAAAATTCTTCAATTAATTCATAAATTTTTCAAGGCCTACATTGTCGCTGAAGAACTGCATTGACAATAAATATCCAATTTTTCATCATTTTTTTTATTTCATTAAGTTTTAAAACTAAATAAGTATAATAGTTCATGCTTTTCTAAATGTTATATATGCAAAATTGAAAATTTTGAAAAAAATTGTCTACAATTTAAATACAAGAAAATTAATGATTCATTCTTTTATGAAAAAGAGGAAAAAGTTTTAGTTATATACAATTACACAAATTAAATTAATAGTTCTATACAATTAAAATATTCTTAGGCTTTAACATGTACTTTTATAAAATGTACTAGTAGTAATTGATCTATGGATCCTATGATATACATTTTCATATACATTTTTACAAAATATACAAAATACTAAAACTTGATCATAGTTAGAAATAAGAAAATTAGACAAAATAATTTATAAATTCACTTTTTGATTCTTTTATTACATGTTAATATAGAACATTTTGCAGCTATTTATGAAAATAATATATAATAATAAAATAATTTACTCTCATAGTTCAAATACAACTTATATACTATGCCTCAACTGCAATCTTAGAACTAACTTTAGTTCTTTGAGGCTTCTCTGGTTGTTTTTCTTCGATTAAATCAGGTAATTTATCAGTAGGCACATCAGGTAACTGATCTTTCACATCTAATATAGTCTCAAGCTCTGCTTCAATTGCTTCATCATCTTCTTCAGTCAATTGGCCAGATATTAATTCATCAATTTCTTTCTGTTTTTCAATACCTTCCCTAGTTTCATCCAGTATCTTCTCAATCTCATCAATATTTAAAATATCATGTATATTTTTCAGGGCAGTATTACCAGTCTTTAAGCCATCAAGAACCTATAAAATTAAGAATATGTAAAAAAAATGTTTATTATTTTACTTCTAACTTAAATATTACTAATAAAAGTTGAAACATTACCTGTACTTCAATTTGGGCAAATTCTAAATCATGCGTTAGCTGTTCTAATTTCTCTAATTGCATGTCAGCATTTTGAAGAAGATTTTCTTGATATCTTTTTTTCTTTAATAGTAATTTTGCTCTGTCTCGTTTGTCTTCAGCCAAAAGTTTCTTAGCTAATTGTCGATCCTTTTCTAAATTAAGTTCAATTTTCTTCTGATATTGTTTCAATTTATCTCTTTGTTGCTTCAACTGTAATATTGCTTTATCTTGTTCTGTAACACGACTTACAGGCTTTTTGGTTTTGCTAAATAAGCCGCCCATTTTTATTTAAAGTTTAAAGCTGTAAGTTTATAAAAAGCAAATATTAGACATTAATTATTTAAAAAAAAAAGATAACTACACAAATTTAAAGACTACTGTTATCAATAATAAACCTAAGTAAATAGACTTCTGTCAGTTTACATTGTTGACAGTTGAATTCGGTCATAGTTTACTGTCAAAATGTCAATTATCATGATTCAGGCTATGATGTGAATGTGATACACGAACAAATCTAGAACGTACCTACGGTACCTAATTTATTTTTTTAAGTATGAATAATTTGGTTATTTTTTACGTTGTTATGTGCAGGCAGCCAACACATTCAGCTACAGTGGTAGTTTTCCAATTATAGCATTAATACTTAATGGTAAATATTTCAACTACAATTGAATATTATGAAAAGTATTACTTTCGGGAAATGGATGCCAACATAACAGAAAATATGAGAATTGTTTTTTAAGTTGGTGTTGATAAGATTTTTGCTCACACTGTTACTAATCTTGTTTATTGTTAAAATAGTCTTTAAAATTCTACATCATTTTCGATGGACATATAAAGTTGATAAGTTTATGAATTTTTTCCGCATAGCAGTTAGCACTGAACTTTCTGCCCATGGATTTGGAATAATAACATGCATTTAATTATTTAAGCATTAAATATTTCTCAACATCGTTTGTAAGTTATATTAAAACAAATGTAAATTTAAATAATTAACTACAATTTACTTGTTTGGGATATTTATATAGATTATTAACTTCAGAAATGCAATAAAATGCAAGTAAAGCTTGTAAATAATTATATAGCGGTAATACGTAATCATATAGCAGTAATACAACGTGCCATACTTCAACTGAGGTCGAAAATTTTTAAAAGTTATATCCAGAAATTATAATTTTTATTATAGCACTGCTAGAATCTTCGGAAAGCTATATTCTTCAAATTGCGCACTATCGTGCGAAGCGTTTCTGTAGTTGAAATATTCATATTGATCTTTAGTGCTGTAATTGGAAAACTACATCCAATATCCGCCAATCCAAACAAAAATTTTGGTTATCTTTGTACACAAAATATATATTATCTATGCCAAAAATATGGCGGTGGATGGATGTTCTGTACGAATAGTTCCGTAATGTATTAGAAGAAGATTAAGTTGTTATATCGGCATTTGTGAGCAATTTAAATGACCTTTTGTGTATAGTATTTTTAATATTTAAAAGTTACAAGTGTATTTATGTAGAAAACAATTTTCTTTTATCATAAATTTAATATATTCAAAGAGACAATGGCAGTGCTAGCGGCAGCACAACTTTTAGATGAGTTAATGGGAAGGCATCGAAATACAAATCCAAACGAAAAAATAAAGAAACCTAATTGGGAAGATCCAGAGGTAAGTTACATATTTACTTTTTGTAATTTTATCGTTTAGATCTAACCTCTACTCTAAATCGGCATTTTTACCTGTCTTCCGTTTAACGTATATCATAATGTTTTATGGAATTTCTTCTACGTACTTACGTCACCTTCGTATGCTATTCTTGTACTAATATTTATAAATATGTCTATTTTGACTGTCTGATGTTTTTCTTTACAGTATTGTAAATATTATATGGTAAAGTTTTGTCCGCATGATTTGTTTGTGAATACAAGGGCAGATCTTGGGGCATGTCCTAAAGTACACGATGATGAAGTTAAAGATCTCTTTGAAAAAGCTGATTCTTCATATAAAAAAGCTCAATATGTCGAAGAATTTTTACGTTTTTGCCGTCACATGATAAGCGATGTTGAAAGTAAGTAAAATTTTAATTTATATAGTGACTCCATGAATTTGATTTAGTGTTCTCATCAAAAATTGGATTTCTTTTTTAGGAAAAATACAAAAGGGTAAACAAAGATTAGAATTGATGAATTCAAAACCTGAAGGTCCACCAATGACTCAAGCTCAGACAGAAAAAAATCAAGAACAGGTATTTTTTTTATTTACTATTTGTGGAGGTAATGATAATTTTAATAAATAATATTTATCTTAATTATTACTTTAATATCAGAGAACATTTTATTAGTATAGCTATCATGTTACAGGGGGATAGTGTGTTAACTGTAAACTCAATTGATTATGAATTCCATTTCTACTCACAGAAATGATTTTATTTAAATTGTTTTCATTTCTTTACTCTAGTAACAATAAGTGTGAAGTAAAATCAAATTTGGACAGAAAGTATTTACAACAGACTGTATTTTCACTAATCTCTGACTATCTTGCTATAGGAGATTGACTGTGAGTCTACTTTTTTATTTAATTATAACTATTGCTAACTATATGTACTATAATTGGTAGGTAAAACTGTTATCCGAGAAGATAACAGGTTTGATGAGAGAAGCTGAAGAAGCTGGATCTTGTGGCAATGTGGAACAGGCTCAAGGACTCATGAAATTATGTGATAGATTGAAAGAAGAAAAAGAACAGCTATTGAAGCAGCAGGAGAATAGGTAAATATAATTTTTCTATGTTCAGTTCAGCTTGTAATGTTTCCTTGAAATAATGCTTATGTATCCAATTTTAAGGTCTATATTAAAATATGGTAATTTTGGTTGAATAAGTTAGACAATTATTGATATAGTCAGCATTTAATTTGTACTCCAGTGTATAAAGCATTTATTATAATAATTTTGCCATTATTAATAAGATCAATTTTTCATTTTCTTTAGAAATATTCCAACCAGTTTGCTATAAAGTTGTGCTTTTTTTTAATGTAATATGACATAATTTAATTTTTTTATAATCTCTTATAGCCACTGGTCAATGACAGCTGAGTTAGCTGCTGCACAGGAAAAGCAAATGGAGGTATGTCCTGTGTGTGGAGCATTTCTTATTGTTGGTGATGCGCAGCAAAGAATAGATGACCATCTTTCCGGAAAACAACATGTTGGGTATGTTCCTCCTATATCCTATATTCATTTTTTTAGGAATCAATATCATATAAATTAATGCCAAATATGTGTAGTAAAACTTCATTATGTTGAGCCTTGATAGGTTAAAAACCTCAAGTTGAAATTTTGTCTTACAAACCCTTCAAACAAAGCCAATACATCCATCAATTACTTGAAATCTGAACCCTCTATGCAAAGTTAGTATGGCTAATTTCATTCCATAATTCTAAAGATAAATTGGGTCTCTGAACATAGTAATATTTGATTTTACCACCTTTAAGAGTATGTTTATTAGAAATAAATGTAAAATGATTTGATGAACAAATCTAGTTCTTAGTTACAAAATTCACATAGTCGATGACTATATAACTTGTTTCTTTTATGTTGCTCTTTAATTTCAACAGAGATGTTCTATTATAATTTATTTACAATTAATATCTCAATTTACAATTAATTAATTAAACTAACATGTATTTCAATTTATACATAGATATTTTAAATTGCGTCAAGCCTATGAAGAAATGAACGAAGCTAGAGAGAGGGAACAACAAGAGAAGGAGCGCAAACGTCGGGAGGAACGTGAACGAGAGCGCAGCATCCGCGGCGGCGGACTCGGCTCCGACAGGCGGGACAGGGAGCGCATGGAGAGGGACAGGGAGAGGGATAGAGAGAGGGAGAATAAGGATAAAGATAAGGATAAGGACAAGGATCGTCATAGGTGACTAGTTATTTTTTAATTAATGGAAGGGTAGCCTAGTCACTTCTGTCTATTTTTTTTTTCTTTATAAAAATATATTTTTTTGTATTTTTTAACTTTGGTTTTCAAATGTTGTGCTATTGCTGCAATTAAATTTATCGTTTTTTTAACAATTAGTGATAAAAACATGGATGCTAACATTGATTGTAAATTTTGCGTAATGTTGATTTTTCTTTGTAATATTGTAATATACGATTACTACGACCTTATAATGACCGCAGTAAAGACTTCGAAGTCAGTTGTAGGTTCAATTTAGACTTCAGAAATCCGAGAAATGAGTGCTTTAAATTCTCTTTGCCCTCCTGCCATTTCTTAGTTTGTAATTTAAAAAAATCCATATCCTAATTTCATGTTAGGTTTATTGTATCACATAATTATAACTCTAAAAATATTTGTGTAACTCAGGTCAAGCCGTGAAGAACGAGGCGGTCGTCACGAGGAGCGCGACCGCGAACGTGACCGGGAGCGCGACCGCGACCGCGAGCGCGACCGCGAGCGCGACCGGGACAAGGAGCGCGAGCGGGACAGGAAACATCGGAGGGAGAGAAGTGAGCTTGTCGTTTGTTTATTTTTTATTTAATCATATTAAAAAAAGACTAAATTAAATATATTTTCCATATACAATATCCCTAGCATATTTTATAATTTGTTATATATTTATTAATGTATTAAAGAAATAATAATTGTGTTTAGGATCTTCACACGAGCGGTCCCGTCGGCGTTCACGCGAACGCCACTAGCTAAGACTGAGGTATCACAAAAGCGCCTCGAACCGGTAAGCAAATGACGGTCACATTAATTTTACAACAAACACATAAACACTCGAACATCATTCACAAAATGTATGGCATCCTAATCTCACACCAACAAATGATTCATTTAATATGTAATAAATTGAACACTGTTATTTTACAGCTTTAGTAACATACCAAAATAAAACTTCAGTTTATGGCAAACATACAGGGATATGCGTTTGCGCTCAATTCGGTAGTTGTCGTCACACCGACGGACTTGGCAGGTATTTGATATGTATTATCATAGCTGCAGCAACAAAGGCTTCTTGTCGATTTCACTAAAATATGTGACACGATAAACGACCCGCTGATTGACCAGTGTCCGCATATACTTCGTCTTGTTTGAGGTACTTTTAATGTTATTTCGTATCGTGGTTTTCGAGTCCAACAGGTAGCCGGATCGGATCGCAAATGCCGCATGATCGCATTTGTTAGGTTTTGGAAATTAGGCTCTATATGGAACCTTAGGGCGTTGTACAAAGTCGCTTAAATATTTAAATTTCGTATGTCCCTCCGTCGTTTTTAGGCAATTTCGTCGCATATAATAGCAAAATGGACAAGTGAAGGAAGCGTGTTCCATATGCTTCTTGTTTCACAAAATGGATGCTGTTTTTACATCATCTTCTGTGCGTTTCCAGGTACCCTCATATGGCAACAAGTTTTGAGACCAGACTAGTTACTGATTTAGTTTTTCGTTTGTTATAATTTATTTATGTTTACTTTTCTTTTTTTTCTGCTACTTGATGCCATATTACAAGCTATCTAATACCCTTTGACCCTACATGGAATAGACTGACACTGATTGAAATTAAAACCAAATAAATGTGTTTTTTTAATGAACTGACTGAGAAGCAGTCAGTGGCAGTTGTTTCCATTAATATATTTCCATATTCTCGTTACTAGCAATATCGATGGACTTTTCAGTTGGCAAACCATAGACGAAGAACGAC
Source organism: Philaethria dido (assembly GCA_033558755.1). NCBI lineage: Eukaryota > Metazoa > Arthropoda > Insecta > Lepidoptera > Nymphalidae > Philaethria > Philaethria dido. The sequence goes on from JAKGSA010000183.1 coordinate 12,379, forward strand.
GTCAGCGACAACCATAGACAAATGAGGTACTTGTGAAATTAACCAACGGGCAAGTGAAGAGGCGAAGGCGTCATACGTCACTTTGGACGTCTGTTTCGAGGTGACATAGAATAGTTTCGTGTAATATAATAATTTACCACAATTTATGAAATGCATGTATTTTTACTATATAAATAGACATCTGATTATATGCAAATTTTAAATTTATGACAAATATATGGAGGATGTAATAAAAAATACTTCGTTGTATGTTTATTTTATGTGACAAAATATTTATGAGTTAATGAAGCTGTTTTTAATATTCTATTTTTGATAAGCAATTCAAATACAAACAGATCAAAAATAAATATATATATTCTGAATGAAATATAAGGATGTTGTTTTTCCTAGCATATGTCGATGTCTAATTATAATAAAACTTGTTATAATTTCTACGTAGATTGTAAGAAGTGTAAAATGTAGCTACCTCGCCAAATGTTTTGTCCCTAGGGAGGTTATTTGTATAAACCAGATTCCACTGAGGAGTGACTTCAGGTATTTATAGAACATTTTATTTCGCTATAATACTATGTGATTAATTTGTTATGTATGAAATTTTAAATGTGAGCCAATAGGGATTGTCCATATTAATATAATAAAATAATATAACAAGAAGCTTGTTTTATTTATCCCTTATAGTATTTACATTAAAGCTAATGGAAATCATAATCTTATGGAAATTTTGTTACGTGTTAAATTAATGTTTTTTTTTATTTTAACAACTGAAACGGAAGTTTCATGCATGTTACAGGGATGATGGCGATATGTCAAAATTTGAATTTCGAGAACATTTGCTTTAACCCTTAGTAGCCTGATTTACGCGAGTCTTCTTTTTTAAATATTACTGTATTTGCTTGAGGGTCTAGATGAAGGGAAAAATAGCTAAATAAATTACAATATTTATTTTACATATTTATTTAAAAAAAAAACAGGTATCAATTTTGATACTTCAGGCATTATGGCCATAAAGAAATCTTAAATGACCTATGCATGAAATAATGCGAAACATCGATTGTTTTTATTATCGCATAACGATACTTTGCATTTTTTACAGAACCAGGAGGTAAGTTTCCTACAATTACTAAATTTACATTTATTCCTAGACTCCATAAATATTTTTTCATGGCCAATACAATCGGAACGCACGTCAGTTGGGGGTAGTACTTGTGCACCTGTCCGGGGTTTTTTAGAGGGTACTGTATTGTCTTGTTGACTGTTGGTACTGGGTCTGCCCCTTTTATTTTTTGAGTGACTTTGATATCTGCATAAAGTATCGGCAAGCTCAGTTCTAAAATCTGCTAACTTCATAATATTCTTCTGAAGTTTTCCTTTCCTTGTGTTTACCTTTTTGTACAGTACCCAAGCATTGATGACAGTCATGTCTAACAAGTGGTAGAAGAGCCTCGTTGTCCACTTTCTCGACTTTATGCGGATGCGATATCGACCAATGAAGCTATCCATCAAATCAACGCCGCCCATGTGTGCATTATATTCTTTTACAACCCGAGGACATGATATTTGAATATTGGCCTTTAGTTTTTTTTCGTAGCGGGTTATAGTATCCGCTGGTTCAGCGCCAACATACGTGGATAGTAATAATACCTGTTTGTTGTCTTTCCAACTTGTGGCCGACAATTCTAGGCCTTCGTGAGAGGCCACATTTTCGTGATATGTTCCTCTGGGTACGTTGGATTTCATAATATCCCGTTTCTCCGGCAACTTGCACGACTTTCCAAGCCTGTTTCTCTGTACTGTTCCAAGACAATAAATACCTTCGTTGGTCAAGTAATGTACCAGAGGAATATTCGTATAAAAATTGTCAAAATAAATTATATGATTGACATGCCTTGGTACTGGTCGTAGCAATCGAATAACTGTATTTGACACAGCTCCGAGGTCTGGTTCGCCAGGTAAACGGTCCATGTCCTTAGCTCCCGAGTAAATCTCAAAACTGTAGGCATAACCAGACAGAGAGCATAACACGTATAATTTGAATCCCCACTTATGGGGCTTGTTGGGTAAATATTGTTTCATAAAATGTTTCATTTTTGTGGAACACATCTGCTCGTCTAGTGATAGACGATGCTCAAATGGTAAAGTAATAAATTTCTTGTTCAAATAGTCTATCACTGGTCTTACTTTATGCAGTCGATCGTGCTGGGGGTGATCAATGGGCAAATGTTTAGAGTCGTCATTCATGTGAAAAATTTCTCTAATTTTATCAAATCTGTTGCGATTCATTGTTTGTACTATGGGTTCAAACTTTGTAATGTTTGACCAGTATGACCGGACACTAGGATAATGATATACACTAGTAAAAATAAGAATTCCAATAAATTTACGTAATTCTAAGACAGTTACAGGTTCTGTAAAGTTGGGATTCTTTTGGAAGGCATATTTATTTGACTCGTCCACTAGAAATCTCAAAATGTCTTCACCGAAAAAATAAGAAAAAAACTGAAATGGAGTGTCTAAGTTCATAATTTCTTGTGAATACTCAGTTTTTTCAGCAAACTGGAAAGCATTTTGGACTAAATCCATATTTTTTACTCTCCACACTAAGTTTCTAGAGTTGAAAGGTGCAGTTTGCAGGTTGTTCTGGCTGCTGGTTGTAGGAGTTGGGTTTCGTTCAACAGTCTCTAAATTATGTTGCATGTCGGTATCTACGTTTGCTGCAGGCGGATCTGCATCCAAGTTTGGGTCAGTGGGAAAATTACCTACATCCTCTTCATTATCTAGCTCCATCAGACGATCTCTTTGGCTCGAATAATAGTCTATGTCATCTTCATTGTCGGTGGAATCGTCTTCCGAAATTTCACCATTTTCTAACCGCTTCAATATGTTCTCAATCTCTTCTGGCCGCATTTTGGATAAATTTCTATAATAAATAAAAACAAAAGTAATCCCCACACCAAGCTATGCAGAAAAAATATGAAACGAAAGTTCAAAAAGTTTTATAGCTAAAGAGTTAGTAGGTAGGTTTTATGTAGGGCGGAATGCCTGAAGTATCAATATTGATACCAAAAAAAAGCACTAATTTCTTCAAGTAAAACATGCATTTGCTAAAAATAATTATATCATAGCGAAAATAATGTATTCACTTACCTCAAAAGTATTTATATTCTTCAGAAAAAGAAAATATATCAAATTTATATTCAACAAAACTTTTAGTAAAATGTGTTTACTTGTTCACTTTGCCGCGCAAGTAATATGTCACAGATAAAATAAAACAATAATGACATTTGTTTTTTTTTTAATTTCGTTGGATAGAATACTACACAACAGTAAAATACATACAGCCAACATATAAAAAAACTAATAGTAATGTGAATATTCGGTTTAAAATATTAGTATCAAAATTGAAACTCTAGGTTATTAAGGGTTAAAATTATTCTCACGTAAACGCTGAGTTCTTTCTACGATAGTAGAAAAATATATATTACTACAATGCATTTTTCGTACTTTATAATAAAAAAAGATTATTTGCTGTTGCTGGAAATTACAATAAGATTTTTTTAAAATAACTAATACAAAATTGGTTTTAAACTTTTTAAACTTGCATTGAAAAACGTTTATCATGTATAGAAATGCGAAAAACTAAAAACGTCTTCGACATAATTGTCTTTGATTCTTCTTAAGTGATAAGGCATCTGGTTTTGTAGATCTGACTAGATTGGGTTATATAGACATATATATGAGGTAGTAATATAAACACAAAAGAACGGATTTTAGTGGTTGATATCTTTGATTTATTTAATCTTTATACATATACTTATTAAATATTAAATGATTACTTCCAACTGATAAATTTAAACCATTAATATTAAACTTATAAGAAATTTCTACTTTTTACAAGTCAAGAAAAAACTTCTATTTTCGATATACATATGTATTTATGTATTTATATTTTTATTCTTTATTAACATTTTCCCTTTTTTGTATTTATCTCTGATATTGGCAACATTGATAAGCAAAGTCAGTTGTCACATTTTTGAGGTTAGTTTTAAGTAAACAATAAAAATCCTGTCCCCTTTTTAAATCCGAAAACTTGAAACTTACGAAATAATCACTCAATTTGCATTAAGAAATGATTTCAGAACAGGAAACGATATCGGCTCAAGAAGCAAGGGCCAAATTACGTGAATCGTTTCTTAATGCTATCAATGAATTAAAAGGTAAAATTATAAATTTGTTATTCAAGGATTTTTTAAAATTAAGAAATCTTAAATACTGTTTAAAATGTGTTTATAATTTAATTTAAATACTAATTAGTTAAATGCAATAGTAACTTACATTACACCATTGAAATTAAGAAGTTTAAATAGATATTACTTACTTATTGTTAATATTTTAGGAGAATCATGTAACATTGTTACATATGAACAATCAACTCTTGAAGCAAAATTTTCAGGCTGGAAGCCAGATGGTTCAGAAATTTTAGTTAGTAATCTGAAGACTCCAGCTAATATTTTTATGGCGTCTGCACTGCTAAGAACCCCTGATGTCCTTGCTATTCGTTTTAACAAACAATTAGACCTATCATGATATTAAAATGTACATTGAATTTTAGGAAAATTTGAATGTAATTTATCTGAATATATTTTGTTAAAAAAATATTTAAAATAGAAAAAAAATATGTTGTATGAAATAAAAAAAATAAAGGAAAATGTTGTATTCATTATTGCTTATTGATTGAACTTCTTGGAGCTACTTTCAAAGGTTGTAGCTTTTTGTAGGATTGACAATACTTTCATTTTTTCTTTATTTAGAAACATAACTATTTTAATCAAGGATTTGGGTCTGTAGATCCTGGAATGCCTTAGTTAATTAGCCTATATATTCTTATCAAGTTTGTATTTTGATGTTTGTTTGTGCAAGGAACATATAAGATTCTTCAACATGCACACTGTGTCTTTATGCCCATTGCAGATGAAAAAGTATGCAATTAGGCATAAGTAATCTTGATGTAGCAGTAGCAATAAAGTGCAGAAAGATAATGTTTTTTTTTTATAATAATGTGTTATAGTTTATTTTAAAATCCTCCGCTCCTCATTTTTCGTTCGTAAATCATGACGTTACGTGTTGAGTGTCGGAACCCAATGTCACGCTTTGCCTTACCGAAATAATTTAAATATGATCATTTTCTCGGGTGAAGATCGACCCCATAAACAATAGTGTCTACAGCTAGACGCTGTCCCATTGTGCCACTATGGCCTGTAATTATACTCGTACATTATAAATACAAAAATTTAAAAGACAGGTACATACATATTACACACAATATACTAGTATGTCACTATATAAAAGAGTATATATTTAATATATACATTTTTATATATAGAACTATAAACGTCGCTAAGGAAACGCGTATTTTTCGCTTCAACGGGGACTAGTACTAATAGATAGGTATTTTTACCAGGTCCCTAATGATTTAGGCCTCTTCGTGAAGTATGAAATGGCGAGTAGTCACGGCGAAAGCGCTTGAACGAACCTGTTGCTGAATCGATTGCAGTGTGCGGGACTGGCGCACGCTCTACAGACTACTGACCGCTTTATTTCCAAGTCAGCGTCATCAATGGACATGAATGATTGGTTTTAAGTTACAAAATGAGTATGTTTTGGTAATTTATATTAATAGAAATATTTTGATTATACACATTAAATTAATCCCGTAGACTGGCAGTTAAAGTCATCGAAATGCCAAATTTAAAAAAAGTACTGAAATAATACATCGATGGCTTTTCAAAGAGTTTTTACTCTTAATTTGAAATTTAATTAAGACTGGTATCAAAAATTTTTTGAAATTGATTAAAATTTTAAAAGAATCAATTATTATGACAAATTTTTAAACAGATGACATTCGTTATAAACATAATAGAGGTACTTATATTTTATACAAAATAGTATGAAGTAGGTAAAGTAATTTTAGAATATTAAATTCTTTGTTACGATTCCTTCCTTTATTTTTGTACATTAGACTACGCACGAAATTGCCCTAAATTAAAAAGTAATAAGGTATTTTCCGAGAGAACTGCCCTTAGATTTTCATATTTTTAAATTAATATTGGATCATTTTTTGCCAGGCAAAGGTAACATACATTTTTTAATCTGTGGCATTAATACTTATGAATTTTTGGAATGAGACTGTCAAACTATTACTATATTACATTGTAGTATTCAATTACAGTGGGAGAATGAAATTTTTATTTCATTTCATCGATGATAAGATGCTATATGGGTAATATTCAGCTTTACGCTTTATATCTAAGTTAAGCCATGCGTTCACGCTTAGTGGTCAGACCGCTCTGATGGTTTCCAAGCGGCGCGGGTTCAAGTCCCGATGCGTTCAAATTTTTATACATTTTCTAAATATAATTTAAGTTTAATTTGTTTTTTCCCGCGTCTATAAAGTTTCAAATGGACGAGCTTTCGCGTTATCTAGACTAGGTCTTCACAGATAAAAGAAAAACGAAATAAAATTAAAGCAGATTAAGAAATTGAATTTCGTTTCAAAGTTAGAAATAAAATAAAACTGTAGGATTTTTTAACCTCGTTGGGGCGACCTCTCTTGATCAGATCAATACAGTATTAACGCTGTAAGTATAACCTATCATATAGGGCAATATTTACTGTTTAAGAAAAAAAATATTAAGTATAAAATATATGTTACATTTATACCACATCGTGATGTCTGTAGTAAAAGAGTTTGTATGATTTTTATATTTGATGTTATAAAATTATCTAGAAATATTCTTCATATTTGAAAAAAGAAGAAAGATAACAACGGGATATGAAAATTTTATTCTTACGACTGGACTTAGGTTAGCTAATGGAGTCTTCACTTCGAAATATGTCCGAAAGGGGTTCAAGGGACTGAAAGCTTGCGGTTTTCTATTTCTTATTAAGTAGGTACATGCTCTCTCTTATTGCGTAAAGAATTTTCTTTACTTTGCCTTCATGATGATTTTAAGATTTTGTGATGATTGAAACCTGTTGATTGATTGCAGATTGTTTTTTTATGACCCTGGCCCCTGGTTGAACCAAAATTTTGGTAATACTTTTAAATTTTTGATTCAAAAGAATTAATGTGTTTTGCTAATTTTTAAAATTTTCTCAATCAAGTTACCTATTACTTTTTAACTATATTTTAATTTCAAAATTATTTATTTAATTATGTATTTTATGTATTCTAAAGTTTTATGAAATATATGTTATTTTTTCTTGTATTATTTAGTTTTTTGACCCTTTGCATTTATTATATGGTTCTCGTTTGTACGTCTTTCCCTATTAGGGAATTTATTTAATTCCAATTGTTTATACCTTAGTCGCTACATTAACCAATACATATTACGATTATCTACTGTTAGACAAGATTTTATAGTTTATATTAAAAATAAAAAAATCCATGTTTCGTTAAAATATTATTTTTTTGTTTCGAAGGCACCTAATATCTATAGCACCACTGTCAAAGATTTACCTTTTTTTAAAATTCGTCAAATGGTTAACGATTTGGGTGACCTACAAGCAAACTACCAGAGTAAATACGTGTTAACAGTTTCTAAACCTGCTCGGCCAGCTCATTTCAACATGACCTAGAGGACACCGCTGTATAAAGTGAAAACTCCGGGTAACGAATCCACTGCGGTTGATTTATTTATACAATGTACCGATGCGGGCGGTGACCCGGAAACTTTAAATGAGAATTGTGCACACTGGTTTAATTAATTTTCAGCTTTTCCCAACTAACCCAACTAAGGTTAATCGTTGCTGTTCGCAAACCTCCTCGATTTAATCACTTTAACGTCATTAAACAGGTTGTAAAAAGATTTACCTGCATATTTGTTTGTGTTACTATGTTCCTACTTCACGTATCTCTCGTGTGATCATATTTGTGTCCATTTAAAAGGGAATTTTGCAACCAGAAATATTTTATTATTCATGTTTCGTTATTTTATATAATAGGGTATTTTCTTTAGAAATAAATGTCTTTTCTCACGATACAATACAAAATTTAAATCTAAAAACCCTTGTTGATGGATCACAAAAATAATTACGAAAATATTGAGCAGACAAAAAAGGTATTGGAATCGTATTCAATAGGCTTTAACGGGCTCTTGAACAGAATTAATTAAAGGGATTTTTGTTAATGTTACCACCGCGTGTCGTTAACGAACGCAGTGGCAATATTAAATGTCGAAAGGTTTTAGTGATTTATAATGAATTTCAAACGACCGGACGGAAAATTTAAATTAATTTCAATTATTTATATATTTTGTTTCTGTTTAACTTGTTTTAAATTACAATTCCTTTTATGAATTTTGTGTGTTTTGTTGAAATACAGTGACAAGGCGAGTTTAATATTTGTTAAGTATTGTTTTTTGGTACCTATATGTTTTAAAGCTTATAATTAAACTTCCTTGGAATGCACTCGTCATATTAAGTGTTTCAAATATGATCCAAACGCATACCTTCCATTTCCTGAAGTAGGCCGGCAGAGACTCGGGCGATTCCGTATTTTACCTTGTGACTATTTGTGCATTGGATAGCGGATCGTTCACTCCATCCTCGTATTCCACGGTGGAAATATATTAAATATCAATATCATAGGTGAAATTAGGACCTATAATGATTAATGTTTCCCTTAGTGTCCTTCCTATCTGTTCCTATCTAAAATTGATTTACATTGTTAACAATGTCTGACTTAATGAGAGCGTAGGCGAAATTATATTGTATTCTAATACCATGAAAAAATATTTTAAAAAAATAATAACCAAAAAAGTTTTATTTACTTAGATAAATGAGATGCTGTATTTCATGTAGTTTTTCATATTTATTAGGTATAACAATTTTTCGCTTTATCCCGCACAGATGGATACTCAGAGGGGACTTAGTGACAAGACACTCCGTCCGCCGCTTATTTATTATATTTCTTCCTAAAATCAGTATTATCAGGAAATAAATCATAATAATAAAATCACAATATTTTATAAAAAAACGCCGTTGATGAAGTGAAGTTTTCTAATAAATTTATCGTAGCTCTCTTATCCGCAAATTTTATTACAAAATTATGCGCCCCCGAAAAGCTGAACCTTATTAAATGAGTTAAGGTACGGGCACGTATCTGATACCATGAAATCTATTACGCGTTTGCTTCAAAATCCGGAAATTGTGTCGACTATCTACTGGATATATCTACGATGTATGCTTTTCGTTGCATTATAGCTCTAAAGTTTGATTTAATGCATGTATACTTGCATAATTTATACATCCTTACTAATATTATAAATGCGAAAGTAACTCTGTCTGTCTGTCTGTCTGTCTGTTATGCTTTCACGCCTAAACCTCTAAACCGATTTTGATGAAATTCGTTATGAACATAGAACTAAACTTGGGAAAGGACATAGAGTACTTTTTATCGCGAAAAAAATGATAGAGGGGGTTGAAATAGGGGATGAAAGTTTGTATGGAAGTTCCTTATTGTCAAACATAAAATCATGTAAGATTGTTTAACTGTTTATAACTTTGACACATAAACCACTTAACCAATTTTGACAAATAGTCTAGACCTTGGGAAAGATTATAGGATACTCCTTATCATATCGCGCGATATAACCGAATTTCACGCGGGCAAAGCCGCGGGCGGAAAGCTAGTTTTAATATAAGTTTAAGTATACAATATGTGTATGTAACTACTTAGTACGTGTTCACATGACACATACATGTGTCCACATGAGTTGATAATCAAGTTTGTTGAGGATTAGCTAATTTCTATGTACTTTATTGCAGTATACCTCTAAACTACATATGAAATTATAATATAACTAATTGTTAATGGTTATTATGGATATATATATGTGGATGTATTTGTTTTGGTAGTTAAAAAATCTTCAAATATATTTTAGGGAGTAGAAAAAATCTTGTTTCATTATAGCCCACATCAATTTTGAAGTGTGTGGGTATCTTTTTTGCAGTTGGACAGGATCTGACTCTCGCAGCCATTGTGTGTTCAGTTCTCAGTGGGAAGATGATTATATTTAAAATATTATTTTCTTTGTTATGCTAAGACCGCAGCGTTGAGTCCCGAGAGAGCGTAATATGTCGAATCGAATCTTGGGCGGTAGGTAAGTGAAGAACGAAAGATCTCGTCGCTGGGTTCTGTCTGCATTCCCTGTAATGCAGAAAAAGCGTGAAGCTGTTTAAATCATTTTTTTATATATGATATTGTAAGCTCTCGTAGTATAGTTGAAAAGTGGATGCACATTGTATATTTGACATTTTTAAAAGTAAAATGTTTTCTCCGACTTGTTTTCTGTTGATTGATATAGAGAGGCATTCGGTTCTATTCTACAAGAAACCTAATTACTCTAAATGTATGGAAAAGGGAGAACAATGACACGACATGACACTAGTATCTCTCCTTGTTCATACTTGAAAATCTTGAATACGGAAAAAGATTAAATAGCAACAAAAATATGTAAAGTAAAAGTTATAAAAATAAATTATATTAATAACCCAAGCCCTTTTTATATAAGTTCAGAAATATAAAATTGGGGCAGAAGGTTCTTAATAAAATTCGACTAAAGTTTTCTAATAAGTATGCCATTGGGGCGTTATCTGTAAATTATTTTGGGGAAAACGGCTTCTAAAAAGGTAAAGTTCCGTAAAATAGCTATCTCGATTAAGACAGGGGCACCTATCAAATGCTTGATTGAATCTGTTGTAAATGTTCTTTATCCTACAGACTTAATTATTATATTTCCTATCTATATTATGAAATTGGATTGTTTGTTATTTTATTGATAGTGAAATTTCTTAAGAAATATTGTAATTTCAAACTCTATGTAACGAAAATGCGTCACGATAAAGAAACAAGCACATACTATATAGGATTAAATCGCCTAGAAAAGAGAGAAAATATATTACACAATATTTTATACTATCTCGTTGTAAATATTGATTTTATCGTGTGTAAATGGTGTGTGTGCACCACATTGTTTTTTTTCTTTAATATAATAAGAGTTTAATAGGCTTATAATAAAGTGTAAAGGTAGCAGTAGCGAGACGTCCATACAACACGGTTCCCACCGGCTTGCCTAAAAAACAAAGGTCACTAGGAGGAGTTGGAATTGTAATGAAGATGTGAGAGCAAAAAAAAGGAAAATTATAAAATTGCAAAAAAACAACCCTAAAAAAATGGTCATCACCAAAATTCGTTAGTGGAATTACTGTATACCTTCAAATTTTATACGGTACGGATAGTTTATATTTAGTATATATAAATATATACTAAATATACCGGCTTCTCTAAAAATTACCGGCTTCTTTAAATATATGTACCGACTTCCCTAAATATACACCGGCTTCTCTAAATTTACCGACTTGCGTAACTAAAATTTCACTCCCCGCCACTGAAAGGTAGTAACTAGTAAGTAGTAACTTCCTTCCTTCACGCTTCACAATTAACAATTTTCTTTTCTAGAAAAAACTCTCAAAGAAAGTCTTCATCTCCAGACAGTTTGTATTGGATATTATATATATTTTTCGACTTCACACTTTCTCCCCAGACGTAATGTTCTCCACTTATATTATATTTAAATCAGGAACAAAATACAAAATAGTACCTACTAAAAAAATATTACATAAATTTCTTGACCAAATTAATCAAATAAAATATAAAAAATAATAATAAGGCATAATTATAAATAAGATATTCGTATTTTGTTTTCATTATTCATTTCGTATTAAATAGGAAATTTAGAAAAAAAAAATTGTATCTCTGTGATATTGTAAAAATGAATAGACCTGTAATTTTAAAGATATTGTTATTTGTAAATACCATATACCGCAAAAATATAGAGAAAGTCAATATAATTAAAGGTAGGAGGTAAGGGGAGACCTCGGTTGACCTTCGAGAACACAGTATCAATGATACTGGAGGAAGGTCACGTAAAAAGCATGAGAAGAGGTTAATGACTGTGGACGAGGCGAAAGAGGTATGCAGGGACCGTAGCGTTTGGCGCTCCGTTCTTTCTGACTACTCCGCTAGGGATAAAGCGTGTAGTTACGTAAGTAAGTAGGTCAATATAATTATTTAAACAAATTAAAGTATAACGTCTGAAAACTTTTTAGTTTACACAAAACAGGCAAAGTTGCCAGTTTTACATGTATTTCTATAGCAGTCATTATTTATCAGCGATAGGTCTATGGAGATTTACGCAATGGCAGATAAATGACTTAAGGGACTTCTTTGTAGATCAGAACGTAACTTCGTTAGGAAGCCAATTTTCTATCTGGAACCAGGTACAGAGGCCTGAATACCTTGTTTACAAAATATTTATTCTCAATACCCTCGAAGCACAATTTTCTTTGTGTTGGGATTACTTGCAAAGAAACTAAAATATTTTTACCAAAATCTCGTTCTTTTATGTGTTTTAGTTTGGCTACTTACTATATATTATTTTTATGATATTTATATATTAATACGTGAAGCACAAATGTACCTCTTTTTAAGTATATTATGAGTATCAATTATAAGTATCAATTATGAGTATAAATCTATGCATACGGTACGGTAACGGCACAGTTATAGTTTATATAGAGAAGTGTAGAATGCAAATATATTGATCGATTATTTTTTTAATGAAACACATTAGATTAATAAAATAAATGCTACACACACTACCATTCGTTTGTCATACACTTTTGTATAAACTGATATACGCGTTGCTAGGGACACGCGTTGTTTACGCGTCAGCGGAACCTCTAGTTGATATAAAAATGCAAATATAACCAAAAGTATAAATAATTAAAAATAATTCCAATATTATTAATGTGAATAAATATATTTTTATAAAACAAAATGTTCAACTCATAACACTTTAAGCTTCTAAAGAGCGAGGCAAAATTTATTTTTAAACGAGCTAAAAACTTTTTTAACCTACTTTATTTATTTATAGCAAAAATCAATCAAACCGAAATATTGTACCTTAGCTTTAAGCTTTTTAAATATAATCGAAATCGAATTGAAAGTTTCAATTACAAAAAATTAAATCATATGGAATGTCTACGAGTTACTTGAATGATGTCACATAACAGATAGGTTTGTTGTTTCTGTTTTCCTCTTTGTATAACTATAGTATATGTCATTAATATAGGTATTTTGTGTTAAATGATTTTTTGCATTATAGTGTCAGCCGTTACGTACGGCGATTGGCATAACTATTAAAAAAGCCACACGGTAATTGAATCGGTGAGTGCAGAAACAACGTAAGTCACAAAAAAATCGTAATCGATTTAAAGTAGCTTAGAAAGGCAAGTTGCGTGTTGTTTTTCTCCCTCCTACAAAATTTGAAAATCCGGACTTACATTGTTTCTGCTCTCACCGATTCAATTGAATATGATAATTTTATTTTTTGATTGTTGAAAGCAGAGGCGCAGCCTTTGACTTCTTGTAAAATTCTATAAAATGACTTTTATATATATTACGACTACTAAGAGATGTTACACATTAAAGATATCCATTGCTTCAGTTTTTCTAAAATCAAGTCCACAATTTCGCTGTAGTATAAAGGTTTCACTTCAAACAAACGATTACTTTGTCCGAGCACTCTTCATCAAGCCGAATGCTGAACTCTCGGTAATCCATTACAGAGCAAGTCTCGGAAAATCGCTCTACAGATAACACCGTCTATAGCCAGTGATACTTTTAATATTGTTTAATTTATTGTATATGTTTCATTAAAAAAATAATAACAGACAGCCTTAATATTATAAACAACAACATTAATGGTATTTTTTTATTTTTTTCACTTGTTGTTCCCATAAATAAAGGCCACGATCAGTGTTTAGCCACCAAAGTGACAAGCGCAAGCTTCTTAAATATGTTAAACTAGGTTAAATCTAAAACTCTTAAAGCTCGGTTTAAATTTCAAGCTAAGTAAAATAATGAAAGTTGAAGCTTCTCTATATTATTATAATAATATTTAATTGTTATTTCAAAGAAAGTACTTGGGTGAATAGAGTGATATTACAAATATATCACGATGATGGGCAAATATCTCCTTTTGTAAATAAAAAACACGTATCATCTGATATACGTAAATTCAGTTAAATATCCTCATTGATTTATGGTATTTAAAATATTAGAAACAGAATTTTAAATATCGAATAGTGTAATTTCATAAAAAAAGGTTTTTTTTATGGGAATGCAGAAGTAAACTGTGTACAAAAATTAAATAATTTGAATCTTTTTTATGAACTTAATTATTTGCATACATGCATATCTATTAATTGACTTTATTTATTTATTTTAAATGAATATTATTATTTAATAATTATACTTTGAGGCCTGTCGTGGCGCAGAGGCACAAGGGTACCACTGTAAACGCGTCAGGTTATGGGTTCGATTCTAACTTCAGGAAATGAAAATAATACATAATGTTTTGTATTTTCATTTCCTCGCTCTGGTAATAAGGCAAAGCACGGCATTGAGTTCCGCCACTCAGCATGCAATACCTCAATTCGAAGGAAGGTAGGGGACGGAAATGTTAAAAGAGAACAGAGTGTTTCAACGCTAGATTCTCTAGTTCACTCTGCCTAGCCTGCTATGTGCGGGTACATATAAGCCGTGAAGCTAAAAAAATACTAACATAGTGACCAAAAAGTTAATTCATTTCATAATAAATTAATTATATTTAAAATTAATTTCGGTTTCAATTAATGTGGTATAAAACATGGCCGCTAACTTTATATATAACTCGCGCCGCTGTTACAAAGCATGCCATTAAAGTAATAACTGCATTATAATTATTATTTAAAAGAAGGACAACGAGGAACATTTATGTCATATTCATTATTATGAAACCAAAACTGTATTTGGATGAAAATGTGGAGAATGTAAGTAAGTCATTATATTAACACTTATTTTATTTAAATATAAGTAGAAAATTAGTACAACCTGTAGTGGCGCACAGGCACAAGCGTGCGACTGTAAACGCTACAGGTTGTGGGTTCGATTCCCACTCCATTAAATGTAATTTTTCATTTCCTGAGTTTGCTAACAAGGCAAAGCGCGGCGTTGAGTTCCGCCACTCAGCACGCAATGCCTCAATTCAGCGGAAAGTGTGGAACGGAGTGTCTTAGCACTAAGTTCCCTCTTCCTACCCTGCTATATGCGGGATACAGCGTGAAGCTATGTATGTATGTAAATTAGTACAACTGTACCAGTATATATAAAATATATTGTACTGTGAACAAGGAACACAACGAACCATTTTTTAGGCTTTTATTTTATTTACAAGTACTATGTTACACATGGTTCGTTCCATTTGCTAATAATATTTTTTTTATTTTATATTTTTTTTAAACTACACTTAAGATATTTTCTAAAGGTTCCTTGGAGTTCGGTATGATAAAGAATATACTGCCACCTTAATAATAATAACTTATATTATTAGCCAACATCACTTGAATTACTCATAATTTGCATGATATAAAGTATACAGACATGTGTTCCATGATTGAACAATTATCTGTTCTGGTTACAGCACAAACTAAACGAGATGGCTACCCAGGTTAGGTTACTACTTACCACTTGTTAATACAAACTATATGAAATAAAACCAGTTTTAATATTATTTTAGTCTCCAAATCTTACTCTATGAAGGCTAAACTGTTATATAAATTTAAATATAAGTACACATTACTTTAGATTTCTTGAGGGTACGATGAGGCTGACATTTTTGTAATTATAGTACTTAAAAAGCCCCTAAATAAAAATAGATTAAAAAAAAATAGATTTTCTCACTTATAGTCTAACTATTCCATCTTTGTCGACATCCAACACTATTGTCTTTCATTTTAGTAAAATTTAAGTGTAATAAAGAATATTATATATTTGCTCTTTTGTGTCAAACATTTAACAAACAAAAAACCAGCAACACCTAAAGAAATTGGTAAGATTACATCTACTGGTTCCTCTGCTACTTACCTACTTCTTGATAATAGCGCCAAGTAATATCCATTAAAGACTTGATGTGCGAACATCACGTCATAATTCGCACTTAATTTCTCTTTCTTTTAACTTCACGCTCTATCCCGCAAATAGCAGGGTAGGCAGGGGAAACCTGAGAACTTAGTGTTAAAACACTCCGTTCTCTTTCAACAATTCCCTTCCCCACTTGGTTATTTATTTAAAATTTTATAACAAAATAAAAAACGTAACATAAGCATATCGTTATATACAATACATATTCTTTCGTATTTATTCAAAGACGTACGATAAAATTTAACTTTTTCACGCAAAATTTTCACCTGTAAAAGTTTTTCACTATGCTCGTAAAGGTTCGCCAACTCTAACTCCGCTCCGTAAGTACTCGTTCAACAGGTATGGGCGGAAGGTGTTCTTAAAAGCCACTACAACTTCTGGAGATGAACGTATTAAACTTTCAGATAGTGTGATACATTTTTAAACAGCGAAATAAATAATAAATATTAGTTTTGTATAAAAAATAATTTATTAATATAATTTGTGATGATTATGTATGTAAGTACATTGCCTAGCAACGTATATGTCACTTTATGTAATCATGGATGTCAAACCATGGTAGTGTGTGTAACATTCATATATATATATTTTAAAATACTTTTTATACATTATTTTTAAAATAATTATATTAGCAATATGCACTTCTATATAAACTATAATTGTGCCAAGTTTCGTGCTTCTCCGTCTGCGTAATTTTCGTAAAAAGGGATACAAAGTTTTTGTTTCACGTATTAAAGAAATTTATAGATGATGATAGTTAAAGTGGCTATAAAGCTAGTCATAACAAATCATAACTTAAAACGCCTAACAAATATTAAATTTGATTTTGACATAAGACAAAAGATTAAAGTGCCTGAATAATGCATAAATTATGTGCCCTCTATATTTAATACGAGCGAACGCGCTGTATGGTTAGATTAAAAAGATGAAAAGGGCCTAGTAAATATTGGTGTTCAACTTTTGGGAACTTTGCAAACAACGCTAAGGGTCAGATCAATATACAAAGAGCTTAGTGGGTAGCTAAGTGGGTGAAACTATAATAATAGAAATACGAAATAATATCTTTAAATGGTGGCAATATATTTAGTAGAACCATTAATATAGATATATATGCTTATTGCTAAAAAGACAACTGAAATTTGATTTTTTAAGTTTATAACAAGAAAAAAAAACAGGAAATGTGTTCTTAATTAAAAAATCTATGATAATTTTAAAAAAAAAGGGTACATAACATAATTGTGTCATGTAAAAATAAGTGAAAAACATATTTCTCTGAGCTTCAGAATATTTTTAGCGCAAATTAATATTTGAGAAGCTTTTATTATGATATATCTTTCATGAGACAGCAAGCTTCTGATCTGAAAAGCCATTATTCTCGATAAATTGACAGTCAAGGCCTTTTATAGGAAAAACGAACAGGTTTGATAAAGAAAACAATAATATCACTCTATTGATATATTATTACGATGACATTCTACTTTAAAAGTTTTAATACAAATCTTTTCTTGTATCATTATTTTCGGATGTACAAACTTCGTTATAATATAGGAAGCTCTGCCTAATGAGATTGGTTATGGCTAAATATTATATACAATAGAATGTTTATGTATTCATTTTTTTAAGTTCGACAAAAATCCTATAAATATGGCCTGTCTTCAGATTATGATCACTTATTTTTAGCATAGTCATTGAGCTTACTCATTGAATTTAATACAAACATGGGTTTAAATATAGCCAAAATAAAAGTGATGACTCAATATCAGAACAAGAAATTTAATCATCAGAATCTTTGGTAACTGTAAAAGTATCTTATAATTTCTTGAAGTAAAAAATACTTAAGGAACGTATAAAATCTTGACATAGCTAGATTTGAACCTGCGCCTTCTCATACCTTTCTATATATTTCAAACTTAAAACAAACCAGACTCACCATTCTATATTTTATATATAAATAAATGGAATGGAAGTGATTCCAAAAAATGTAACTTAGCGATATTTTATTCAATTTTTTTCACTTATTATTTTTTCTTTTTCATGAATCTCATATAATAAAACACAATAAAGGTAGTGTAGCTGCCTTCGAACATTATTAATTTAAAGTAAATTAAAGGCTATTTTCGTCTATACGAATATTTCGAGTACTATACGGTAAGTACATGCCACAAGTCACAACTATATTTTTTGTATTTTTCTTAATAAAACTACTTCTTTGCATCTGCACAAAGGCCATAAATCATGTCACAGCGCTAACGAGCGAACATTTCAGATTCAACTACTGTTTCTGACTATACTATTTGACTAGAAAATGTTTGTAACATTATGATTTTACAAAAAGTCTTAATATGTTGTTTCTACATGTTCTCAATATGGTGGTTAGGGTAAGTTAGTAGTTTCGGGATAAGAGGGTGGACAGAGAGTGTCAAGACACTTAATTCTTCGCTTTCTTCGAATTTGAGACATTGAGTGTTGAGTAACTGAACTGTACTTTATTTTACCGAAGCGAGGAAATGCAAAATAAATTAAACACAATAATTTTCCTAAGAGGGTATAAATAAGGACAGGCGCTGTCGCATTGCGTTACGATGGGGAGTTAATGAAACGCGAAAATATATTGTTTGTATTAAAGACTATTAAACTATATATTTTTTAATATCTAAATTTAAAATCTAAGCATACGAATTTGCAAATAATATAAGCAAGTTCGTAAGTGTTCGTAAGTGATGGGAGGACAGATGTCCTAGTAGAGACTAATAACTATCTTTTTTTCCGAGAGCCCAGAGCTCTTTAATTAATTATCCAAAAAAACAATTTTGATGCAATGTTATTTTGATTACATATGTATGTACATAAAACTATGATTTAAAGTGGTTGCATTGCATGAGATGGCTTAAACTCCTATCTTTGAGCTAGCTCGAGGAAGAAAATTATGAGAGTCGACCCAGCGATTGAGCTGTACCTTTCGGATCTTTTATTTGATATCGAGAACTGGATTTTTTCAAACTGTTGAATTAATAGGTATAGGTCTTCAATCCACTATCCATTGTTGATCTTCGATCTACATAAATAGTGTATACCCTGTATAAGTAGATGCATATAAAAACCTCAAGGTGCATTTCAAGTCCACTATGGTTAAAACAACAATATTTCTAGTTCAAAACAAGCCAAGTAGATCTTTACAACAAGGCTATTGTTAACTGTTAAGACTACATGCTAACATGAGAAATGTCTCTTCATACAGCTGAGCCAGTCTAGGAATTACGAGAGGTTTACTGAGTTAAAACAATGCTCTTTGTTTCAACTCCATATATTATACATAATTGTTTAATTATTGTTCTAATTTTGCTTATATAATGAATTGTTGCAGTTTATAGCATAAAGCACACTATATATTTTATAAATATGCATTTAGTGTCTCACCTTAAGATTACTAAATAGCCTATAATTTCTTTTAACTTTAGTTCCTAAGTGGCTGAAGTTATAAAAGTTTTCTTAAGAGTTTGCCGATGCTCAAAGGATTAGCCATTTTTTAAATATATAAGTTAATAATGTCTTTTATTAATGTATTTGTAAAAAAAGTTTAACATTTAAAAGATAAATTAAGACCGAGTAGATACTAAGTATCAAAAATATGGTTTTATTAAATACGCATACAGAATAATAATATCCATTAGGAAGGAACTTTACTCTCATTTTACTCTAAGCCGAGCAAGAAATTTTCTTCCTCGAGAATTTTTAGCGGGTGTTTACCGGAAATTACATATTTACAGTTACTTGTTTCTCGAGGTAAGATTAAAATCTTTTAATAGTTCAACAGCAGTTTTAATATTTTGTTTAAAATACCTTGCATTTTGCACGAACAAAGCTGTTCTTGTACTTACTGTTTTAAAATCTTTTGAATGGTCTGCCTGAATGTGGTTTGAAAAAGCACGATTCTTATTTAAAAGTACTTTTTATACTTAAAAGAAAACATTTCCGTTAATCCTCTTACACAGTATGTAATGAGTACTTTATAAAAATACACGAAATGTACATATGGTAAAATAGAGACAATATGATAAAATTGTACATACAGGTACAATTATACATATGCATATATTAACAACTAATTAATAATATATAGCTTGTATATATTTTATAATTATTGCTATACATATTTTTTACAATTCAGAGGATATGTTGGATCCAGCCTTAGAAAATGTTAATTGTAAGTGAAATAACGCGACCTAAGCAAAATAAAGCAAGAACTAGAAGTTGGCAGATATATGACTGAAAAGTCATTATACTGAAAAGTTCAAAGATATTAAATTAATGGAACGATTTTTTCCCAACATCGTTACACTCATGTGCACAAATGCATGCAAAAATATTGTCTTTTTACGTAAAAATATTGTAAAATCTATTTAAACATACAAGAAAATATATACTCGTACATTGTAATTTTTATAATTTCTTTCCCGCATAATGTACTCGTATCCCCCGTAAGGAGACGGGGTTAGATTACAATTCCCTTCCGCCGTTAGGTAGCGTCGTGTAAGAGGCGGGTAACCCAGTATCCTAATCTGATGGTAGGAGGTTCGTCCTCCGATTGGCTCGCGACCAGTATCATGTGAAAGACGAACCACCAAATATGTAATGATGTGTTCTGGTTTGATTATATGTAAGCCAAATTTTTCCCTATTCCCTCCCATCCTTTCCCCAAAATATGGTAGTTCCTATGGCGGACTACCGTGACCATAGAGGACATTGTCTCCACTCCTTCCATCTGTCCGCTAGGCTGGCAACGCATTTATAACTCCTCTGGTGTTGTAAATATCAATGGGCGAAGCTCCTTTGACCAATACAAAAAAAATCAAAAACTTTTTAAAAAGCACATATATTTTTTACATTAATCATATAGTAATAGCTTATTATCATGACTATATACAAATCAATAAAAATATATAATAAAAGCACTGTCATAAATTTAAGCAAAAAAGAACAATTTGTGAATCCTAGCGATTGAAAAGTAGGTTTATCGATGGAGCTGGAAAGCTTACTGAAGTCAGTGCAAGATTCTTTTTCGAGTCACTTGTGGTTTAAACAAAGGCCGGGATCGGCGTTTAGCTACGACGGCGGTAAGCGTAAGCTTCTTAAATGTTAAGCCTCGTTTAATCCACAGACTCGACGCGAAATGGCGCTGAACTTTTATGTTATTATACTAAAAAGATAAAAGTTATAAGAGGCAGCAAGTATTGCCTGCTAATACGTATTGATTTATAAGTGTCCTATAACGTAATTTATGATATTTTAGTATAAATATGTGTCTCGATTATTACACATATTAAATTAATGTGTTCGAAACGTCGGGTTTCCAAAAATGTATTTCCGAATACTAAAATATACGCGATTAATCTGGTTAAAATAGTTTCATTTAATATATGAGTATTTATAGTTATATTAAAAAAAGTGATATCTGCCTATTTCAATAATATACGAAAAGATACTAAATAGAAAAAAAGTTTTTGTAGGAGTGTCTTGACACTCGAAAAGAACTCCGACTACACTACTATGTTAGAAAGACTTTGAATGATAATAAATATCATTTCTGTTATACAATTATAATAAGAGTAGTTAGTGAAGTCCTGGCTTAAAAGTCCCCCGAATATTCATGAAGGATTGATGGAATTTATATGTACGTAAGGTTTAAAATATAATCCGTACTTTGTCCGAATGTTAGGCGGCTTACTCTATAAGAAGACCGCAATCCTCACTCTGTGAGTAAAATTTGTATACGTTCACATCTTTTCAGCTATTTTAAACATAGTATGTAGAACTTAATACTTATTTAATATAGTTCATTTATAACATCTTTGCACAAAAATGTTAGGAGGCTTAAGTCTCATCATGTTTATGTATGAATGAATTTAGTATTGTAGTAATTTCTTTGTTTATTGGTTATTAATTTGTTCCATTCATACACAAAACTGGGTAAGCGATTTTTAATAATACTCGGCACAATTTAAGATATTATATCCTTATGGTTCTTCTGGTCCTACTAAATATTACATACATATATCATCACTTTTACTGTAAAAAAATCTGAAATCCATGCGAACGGATTGGGTAGTAATAAATATTTTCCTTTTTCGATCATTATTTACAATTAAGTGTTGGCCTTTTATTGAGATATCTCTTTCAAAGGGCGGTCGGTTACCAGATTGCGATCCAACAGACCATTATTCTCGATAAATTGACAGCTTAAGCATTTTATTAATAAAAATATAGCTGATGTTTAAGAATAAAAGAAAAAAAAATTGTTCAACGGTGCAGTAAACTCGCTGATCACATTTTTTAAGGAATATTGAAGTAGAATATGAAAAATTGAAAGTATTAAATAACTTTTTGATTATATGTATATTTTAAGTAAAATTGTAATGTCTGTGTTATTTTCATTTTGACCTCTTTAATTAAACTCCCACGACTATTTTTAGACTAAGGTCTTGTTCAAATATATTTTTGGGCTAATTGGGATATTTGAACTAATTTGCGATATTTCGAAGAATACCTAAGGGAATTTGCGTATTATAGAAATGCAGAACGAAATAAGGTAAAGGTAGAGAGATGGAATAAAAAAAGTTATTTTAGAGTATATACGACGTTTATTTAATATGAGGAAAAAATAATTTATAGCAGATAGGTGTTTTTGAGCTTGGAAATATATATTTTTCTCAATCTATTTTATAGATTATACATACTGGTTGAACTCTTTAGCAACACTGGAGACTTCTAGATGATGATATTCCCAGATGATTATGTTTTTATATATTACAAAATAAAAATGAGATTGTAGTATAACTGATTGATTATGGTCTTCGTATGTGTTGCTGATTGAGTTACTTCCATATTCGATAATATATTTTTTATGTTAAGCAAATTAGTATTACGGTATAAGTATTTACAACTTAGAATAATTTTTATTTCACATTAAAGTAAGTGAATACATGTGATATCAAATAATCTTCAATTGAAAGTGACAATGAAAATGTCATTTAAAATAATTTATGTATTTTTAATAAAATCTGTGGTGTGGTAGGTTTCAGAACCTATTTGAGCATTTAGTAACATTTTTATCACGAAACGTTTTTATTTTTATTTTTTAATTATATTTAACTTTTTTATTTAAAAGCAATTTTAATAATTATAATTTAATTATACGAGTACATTTTTGAGGTTTTATATCAATATTTTGTTTTATTTTCATAAGATTTTTATTTGATTTTCACATTTTTAAAGCTAGCAACATTAAAGGGCGTAAAATGTATAAGTTATTTTTTTATGATATCTGTTTGATAATGGAAATATTAACTTTAATAATTTTGAATCTAATAATCTAAAACTGTATTAGATTGCTTTTAAGGAGATCGATGAAGTGAAAATTTGATTTCAGAGGTGGTTGCCTCCTTAACTTAATTTTATATTGGGGTAATATTAACAAAGTTCGGCATCACATATGATACCTAAAAGCATATATGCGCTAGTAACGAAGTACTCTTTCTTCGCTTTCAGGTATATTACTTATGAAATTACTACGACATACGGTTTTCTACAATGTTTTTAATACTTTTTATTACACTTTTAATATATATATATATATATATATATATA
>JAKGSA010000183.1:36509-76983 GCA_033558755.1 Philaethria dido
ACGAATTTGTTGTCTGTCAGTCAGTTAGTCAGAAATGGTAACCGAGTGTTGTTTACTACCAGTGGCTGCAGTATTTACAATAGAAATGACAAGTTGGTGGCCATGGCATCACTGATAAATGGTGTATACAAGTTGAAATCACCTGAGAGTGTACTGGCTGCAACAGTAGTATCTGTGGATACATGGCATCGTAGATTAGGCCATGTGAACAGTATGTACTTAAACAAAATGCCTAATGCAGTAAATGGCATGGAACTTGAACGACTCTTGGGTGATTGATGACAATTGGCTTGAGCCAATCGTCAGTATTCACACTATCACACAAAGAATCATTGTTCATCCCTGACATACTATGCTCCTCTTCCATCCTTTTCTCTTGAGCTCTAGTCAACACATTCAAACTACACTCACTCATATCTTTTAAGTCTTTCGATGTAATACGTATTCTATATAAAGCATCTGCGGCGGAATTTTCACTTCCTCTTATATACTCTACTATATAATCGTATTCTTCGAGCGCAAGCTTAAATTTCAATAACCTACTCGAAAGATCTTTCATGTTAAAAATATAAATGAGAGGTTTGTGGTCCGTATAAGTCCGTCAGGTTGAATATGAATAGGGGTAACTAAAGGATTAGCTGGAATAAAATTATCTGGGTCTCCTAGTAAATAAGGATTAATTAAAGTAAGTATAATTAATAAAAAAATTAATATAATAAATCCAATTAAATCTTTAAAAGTAAAAAATGGATGAAAAGGGATTTTATCTAAATTTCTATTGATTCCTAGAGGATTATTGGATCCTGTTTGATGAAGAAATAATAAATGAATTATAGTTAATATAATAATAATAAAAGGAAATAGAAAATGGAAAGTATAAAATCGAGTTAAAGTTGCATTATCTACAGCAAACCCACCTCAAATTCAATTAACTAATATATTTCCTAAATATGGAATAGCAGATAAAAGATTAGTGATAACAGTTGCTCCTCAGAAAGATATTTGTCCTCAAGGTAAAACATATCCTATGAAAGCTGTAGCTATTAATAAAAATAAAATTATTACTCCTATTATTCAAGTTAATTTTAGATTAAAGGATTCAAAGTAAATTCCTCGACCAATATGTAAATAAATACAAATAAAAAAAAATGATGCCCCATTTGCATGTAAAGTGCGAATTAATCATCCATAATTAATATTTCGGCAAATATAATTTACTCTATAAAAAGCAAGTTCAATGTTTGCTGAATAATATATGGTTAAAAATAATCCAGTAATAATTTGAATTATTAAACATAAAGCTAATAATGATCCAAAATTTCATCAAAATGAAATATTAGATGGGGAAGGTAAATCAATTAATGAATTATTAATAATTTTAATAATAGGGTGAGTTTTACGAATAGGTTTGAAAAAATTTATCATTAGTTAATTATTAAAAATAGAACGTAAAGGTCCAAAGAAAATATTTGTAATTTTTACTACTGCAATAAGAGTAATAAATAAGTAAATAATTAATATAATTATTAGAAAATAAGTTTGTTCATTATATAATTTTGATAAATTAAAATTAAATTCATTATTTGAAAATAATATTAAATTAAAAAAATTTAGTATTTCTTCATTAAAAAAAGAATTTATTCAATAAAAATTTTTTTTAAAATAAAAAGAGAAAATAAATAAATAAATAATTCTTAAAAATATGGATATTTTATTTAACAAAGAAATTTTAAATAATTCATTAGAAGCAATTCTTGATACATAAATAAATAAAAATAAAAATCCTCCTAAAAAAATTAAAAATAAAATATAAGAAAATCAATAAGTATTAATTAACATTCCTGAAAGTATACATGTTAAAAGAGTTTGGCAGAGAATAAATAATCCTATAGCTAATGGGTGATTAGTAAAAAATATAAAAAAAGAAATAAATAAAATTAAATTTGATAAAAAAATTTTTATAATTTCAAAGAATAGTTTAATAAAAATAATAATTTTGGAGATTATAGATAAAGATAATCTTTTTCTTTGAAGTTTTTAAAGAAAAATCTTATTATTGATTTACAAGACCAAAGTTTTTGTTAAACTATAAAAACTAATGATAAATATAAGTTTAATTATTATTATATTTTTTATTGGAAATATAATTTTTGTATCTAAGCAAAAACATTTATTGATTGTTTTGATAAGATTAGAGTTTATTGTTTTAAGAATTTTTTTTTTTTTTTATACTATATTTGATAATAATTAATTATAATATATATATATATATATATATTAATAGTTTTTTTAGTTTTTACAGTTTGTGAAGGGGCTTTAGGGTTATCAATTTTAGTTTCAATAATTCGTACTCGTGGTAATGATTACTTTCAAAGATTTAATTTAATTTAATGATAAAATATCTAGTTATAATAATTTTTATAATACCTTTATGTTTTAAAAAAAATATGTTTTGATTGGTTCAATTTATATTTATATTTATAATATTTATATTTATAAATATAAGAATTTCTATTTATAATTTTTGTAATTTAAGATATATATTAGGTTGTGATTTAATTTCTTATGGGCTAATTTTACTTAGAATTTGAATTATATTTTTAATAATTATAGCTAGAGAAAATTTAAATAAGAATAATTTTTATAATAATTTATTTTTATTTAATATTATTTTTTTAATATTAATATTATATTTAACTTTTAGAGTAATAAATTTATTTTTATTTTATTTATTTTTTGAAGGAAGATTAATTCCTACCTTAATATTAATTATTGGTTGAGGGTATCAACCTGAACGAATTCAGGCGGGGATATATTTATTATTTTATACATTATTCGCTTCTTTACCTTTATTAATAGGATTTTTTTATATTTATAAGGAAATAAATTTTATAATAATATATATATTTAAATTATATGATTATAATTTAATTTTATTATATTTAAGATTATTTTTTGCTTTTTTATTGAAAATACCTATATATTTTGTTCATTTATGATTACCAAAGGCTCATGTTGAGGCTCCAATTTCTGGTTCAATAATTTTAGCTGCAATTATATTAAAATTAGGAGGTTATGGACTTTTACGAGTCATGATCATTTTACAGAAAATTAATTTAAAATATAATTATATTTGGGTAACTTTAAGATTAATTGGGGGATTTTATATTAGATTGAAATGTTTTTGTCAAATTGATATAAAATCTTTGATTGCTTATTCTTCTATTGCTCATATAAGATTAGTGATTGGGGGATTAATAACAATAAATTATTGAGGTTATTTAGGATCTTATATTTTGATAGTTGGACATGGTTTATGTTCATCTGGAATATTTTGTTTATCTAATATTAATTATGAACGTTTAAATAGACGAAGAATATTTATTAATAAGGGAATAATAAATTTTATACCTTCAATAAGATTATGATGATTTTTATTAATATCTTCAAATATAGCCGCTCCTCCATCATTAAATTTAATAGGGGAAATTAGATTAATTAATAGATTAATTAGATGATCTTGATTAAGAATAATTATATTAGTATTAATTTCTTTTTTTAGAGCTGGCTATAGATTATATTTATATTCTTATACCCAACATGGAAAATATAATAAAAGAATTTATAGATTTTATGGGGGTACATCACGAGAATATTTAATATTATTATTACATTGATTACCTTTAAATATTTTAATCTTAAAAATTGATTATAGAATAATTTGATTTTACTTAAATAATTTAATAAAAATATTGATTTGTGGGGTCAAAAATATGAAATTAACTTCATTTTAAGTTATTAAAAAATATTCTTTATGTTTTATTAGTTTTTTTTTTTTATTTTTTTTTATATTAATTAATTTTTTAGGGTTAATTTATTTTATTATAAAAAATATAATTTTTTTTATAGAATGAGAAATTATTTCTTTTAATTCAATAAGAATTGTAATGTCTATTTTATTAGATTGGATATCTTTATTATTTATAATATTTGTATCTTTAATTTCTTCTTCAGTAATTTATTATAGAAAAAGATATATAAAATATGAAATTAATTTAAATCGATTTATTTATTTAGTATTAATATTTGTTTTTTCAATAATTTTATTAATTATTAGCCCTAATATAATTAGAATTTTATTAGGATGGGATGGTTTAGGTCTAGTTTCTTATTGTTTAGTAATTTATTATCAGAATATTAAATCTTATAATGCTGGAATGTTAACATTTTTATCCAATCGAATTGGGGATGTAATAATTTTATTATTAATTTCTTGAATAATAAATTATGGAAGATGAAATTATATTTTTTATATAAATTTTATAAGAAATGATTTTTCAATAAATATAATTAGATTATTAGTTATTATTGCAGCTATAACTAAAAGAGCTCAAATTCCATTTAGTTCATGATTACCTGCTGCAATAGCAGCACCTACTCCTGTTTCTGCTTTAGTTCATTCTTCTACTTTAGTTACAGCGGAGGTATATTTATTAATTCGTTTTAATAATTTATTGGTTGATATATTTTTTTTTAAATTTTTATTATTATTATCTGGTTTAACTATATTAATAGCTGGGATTTGTGCTAATTATGAGTTTGATTTAAAAAAAATTATTGCTTTATCTACATTAAGACAATTAGGATTAATAATAAGAATTTTAAGAATAGGATTTTATGACTTAGCTTTTTATCACTTATTAACACATGCAATATTTAAAGCTTTATTATTTATATGTGCTGGAGTAGTAATTCATATAATAAATGATAATCAAGATATTCGAATAATAGGAGGAATTAGATTATATATTCCTATTACTTCTTTATGTTTAAATATTTCTAATTTAGCTTTGTGTGGAATTCCTATTTTAGCTGGGTTTTATTCAAAAGATATAATTTTAGAAATAGTAAGAATAAGAAATTTAAATACGAGGTGTGTTCAAAAAGTCAGGTGACTTTGTATTTTTAAGAAAAAATATTTATTTATTTATCAATATTTATGTTGTCCCCTTCAAAGTAATCCCCCTCAGATACAATACACTTATGCCAACGGTTTTTCCAATCGTCAAAGCACTTCTCATAAGCACTTTTCGGTATAGCCTTGAGCTCTTCCAGCGATGCAGTCTTTATCTCTTCAATCGTTGCAAATCTCCGTCCTTTCATAGGTCTCTTTAGTTTTGGGAACAAGAAAAAGTCACATGGGGCCAAATCCGGTGAATATGGTGGCTGAGGCATGATTGTGGTGTTGTTTTTGGCCAAAAAATCTCTCACCAGCAAAGATGAATGATGAGCAATTTCGGAACAAACTTCGCTGACACACGTCTCATGCCCAAAACGTTAGAAAAAATTTCATGGCACGAGCCAAGCGATATACCAACATCCTCAGCAACTTCTCTGATAGTGATTCGACGATTTTCCAGAACAATTTTCTTCACTGCTTGAACGTTTTCATCAGTTGTTGACGTGCTTGGGCGTCCAGAGCGAGGCTCGTCATTGGCATCTTCCCGGCCATCTTGGAAGAGTTTGTACCACTTGTAAACATTTTTTTTACTCAGAACAGTTTCACCGTATGCCACTGTCAACATTTTAAGTGTTTCGGAGCACTTTATTTTATTTTTTACACAAAATTTGATGCAAATCCATATTTTTCGATAGCAAGAAATCGCCGAGCACGCAAAACACTTATAACCTTTACGCCTCTCCCAACCAAACAAAAAATGCTATACACTTGAAACTTGGTACAGATGTTCGGGAAGAGTGTACCAACATAACAAAATAAAAAAATCGATAATCGAAAGTACGTTGCCCGCCAAATTTCACAGTCACCTTACTTTTTGAGCACACCTCGTATAAAACATTTCTGTGTATATAGTGATACTTTATTACAAACAGACTGACCTCAACTACGAGTGTCTTTTACACAACCATTATAATGAATTTTCCTATTGTATGTGTTATACTCATTAGCATAAAACATAAAAATGATAAGATTAAATTAGAACATTTTATAAAAGAGTCCAAAAGTTTCACATTAATGCAAATTTTGAAGTTTTCAACCACCGCTGCTAACGAAGTCTAAATGTAGTCTGCGCAGCAGGAAATGCAGCCTTTCAAATTCTTATTCGCTTAGAACGAGTGGAAAAGTTGTTTTACCTTGTTCATAAGAAAATTTAATGAAATTATTTTCAGGAATTCCCGTTGTATAGTAACTCCTTACTTGTACTTGATGTTTTAAAGTCTTTCGACATGATCTTAAGTCATTAACTATTTATGATCGAATTCTCTGTATACTTATTAAAATGTTATGATTACTATATTTCTAATTAGTTTAGCGTACGGATGTAAGATTTATTGTACAAAATATATATTTTTTTAAATTGTATTTTTGTGCATGCTACAGTAGGTTTAACAAACACATTATGTCTAAATATTATTATATGCTTAGAGTAAATATTTTCACAATTTTATGTTTCGTTTAAGAATTTTAACTTTCAGTTTAAATTCTTCTGCAGCAAAGTAAGGTATAAATGGTGCCATATATCGACATGTACATAAAATTGAATTCACAGTTTGATAATAAACTTAAATAGTAGTTTTATATTTTCTTAAAATGGAACAGTTCGTTGTAAATTTATCTTTCCACTAGAAAACACTTGTGTGCAACATTGTCAGGTGCGGAGGAACAATCTCGCCACCTGCGGCGGCAGCAGATTTCTAATATCTCCGAGTTATAACTTCATATTGAGGTTTTAATATGAGATCGTGACCGAAGACAGCATTCGCTCTGCCTCGAAGACTGAACCTATAAAAGTTTTTATTTGTCTGTAATAAGTAAATTTCGGTTATTTTTTAGAAGATTTCAAAAAAAAGGAAAAGGTTCTCAATTTGACTGTTTTTTTTTATGTATACTTTTTATGGGATAAACCAATTTTAATGATTCTATTTTTATATAATTGGTAGTGCTTTTATGTGGTCTCATTTAAGTATAATTAAGATCTGACGAGTAGTTTTTGAGTTATTCCTAATAATTTAACATTTTAGTACATTTTACTAGAAGTCGGCTTTATTTTTTGTAAAAAAAGTATTTGATCTTATTAGTGGCATATATTATGGTATATGTCTTAGCATAACACAATTATTACAATCTGAAGAAAAAATTAAGATATAGCACAGATGTTATAAACTTTTCCTCACACAACAGGCTCTTTTTTCGTTATACCTATACGATCGATATGAATACAAAATCTGCGGGACTATTGAGTTTGCCCGATGACCGGCAACGTTGCCTGAAGTACGTGTACTTTGTATAGCCAAACCTTTCAAAGTTTCATTTCAAAATGAAATGCTTTTTGAAAGTAACTTAAATTTTATAAGAAAAATAATTAGTTTTTTGTAGAAGAAAGAAGTGTCTAAGTGCATTGTAAATTATCCTAAAAATAAAAAAAATAAAAATTACAGGAACGTGCTTCATACGTTTTGCATTTTGGTTGGATTACTTAATATACAATAATAAATATGTTATAAGAATTAATATGTTAGTACAAGAGGACCTTGAGGCAATAAAAATAAATACTTACTGGTATAATATTACTAACTTTCTTCTATTAGTATAGCTTTTTTTTTAACTTCGCTGTATCCCGCATAAAGCAGGGTAGGCAGAGAGAATCTGAGAACCTAGTGTTAAGACACTCCGTTCCCTTCAACAAATCCGTTCCCCACTTATTGTTTATAGTAATATTTTGTGATAAATATATTTTACATCAGTATAAAATTTCGACATCGTGGCTTATTTGGGACAAATTTGTCTGCACGCGATACTTGTGGACTTTAGCCTAAATGTCATGGGACTGTTTATATATATATTTTTTTAACTTCACGCTGTAACCCGCATATAGCAGGGTAGGCAGAGGGAACCAGAGAACCTAGTGTTAAGACACTCCATTCTCTTTCAACAATTCCGTTCCCCATTTTCCGCCGAATTGAGGCATTGCGTGTTGAGTGGCGGAACTCAACGCCGCGCTTTGCCTTGTTACCAAACCCAAGAAATGAAAATACTAAATTTTACATTTCCTGGAGTGGGAATCGAACCCACAACCTGTCGCGTTTACAGTCGCACGCTTGTGCCTCTGCGCCACGACAGGCGTTTTATTTACTGTTTATATGAACACTTATTTTCTTAGTGTAATTAAGTAAACTACAGTATTATGCCTGATTTTAAGTAAGAAATATTTTAAAAATGATCAGAGCATAGAATGTAATGAACAACAAAATTATCTTGGCTTACCTAGTGTTAAATGGTTTTTATTTATTTAAGATGGATGGCTTATTCTAAACATTTTATTCTAACATTTTATGTATTATTTTGACCAGTACGTATATAATGTCCGACAGTAATTTAATTTTCTAGTTCTTTGCAATGCTCTAAGTATATACGTATGTTTATACTTTCCTTATCCGTACCTAAACGTTACGGAACCTTACATGTGAACTCGACTCGCGCACTACTTTCTACTATTTTAAAATTTTAAGAGCTTGCTGCATCGACTTTCCAGAATTCCTATACCGAAAGTCGATCGGTTAAATCAACTTATAATGTTATACGGTTACTTAGGAAACTACTACGGGACTGTAGCTTAATTATAGTTGCATTCAATAACTTCTAGAATAAATTGTAAAATAAATTTTGAACTGTAATGTTTTATATCTAAGTGTATACAATTTATTAGAAATAATATGCATTTTTTTTATATTATTGTAGTAGAATTAGTAATTAATAGCTTTTTTTTTAATAATTATTATGAAACATGTGACGGTGCTATCGTACCGCAAATGGCGAGTGCTTGACACTTTAGATTGGGAGTTCGATTCTCACTCAGGAAAATGTTTACATAAAAATGCTTTTCCCATCGCTTAGATGAGAAAGTGGAGAATGCGGTGACTTATAACTGATGTTCTCTATTAATTCTACAAAATACAGGAGGTAAGTATCGAAAATAGAAACAATAATTAAAATTTCCTTCACATTAGATACGTAGTGGATGGCATCTATGTTTTGAACCAAATCAAGAAAATAACTTTATTACTAACAAAATGTTTTTGTAAGTAGCATTCCTTTAAGTCTAAGTGGGATAAGAGCAGAACTCGTGACCTTTGCATGTACTTCCCAAGAATGAGTAAAAAATTTTCCACATTTTGAAAAATAATGCATTAGTAATTTAGCTTAATTAATAATTCTAGCGTCAAGTTTGTGCAAATAGTAATATTACATTCATTATTACTGATGGCATCTATGTTTATGAAGCGTCGGTTGTGATTAATGAGGAAGGCAATTTGCGCGACGGTCAGGACGTTACTGCCACAGACGTATGTAAAAAACGAATGCTCATATGTAATTTATATCTCAAAGTTATAGGGAAATATTCATATTTTTTTATTTTATAATCTGTAATTTTTTCTTACATGCTAAAGCGGCAGTAACTTTTGCCTCAACACAGAACCATAGTTATGGGCGATAAAAAACAGTTTTTTTTAAATATTCCACCAACAGAGAATTTCTCATAATTCCTAAACGAATAATAGGAAAAAACATGTTTTCACTTTTTATAGTTGTAACTATAGAAGCCAGAAATAGAAATAGTATTGCAATAATTATAAATTACACAAAACCGAGAGGCGGATTATTATAATCATAATCTTAACCTTAATAAGACCGTTTTTAGTGAATATATATGTATATTGTTACTTCTAAAGAGTGATTTTGTATTATAATGCAATTTGTATTTCCACTATAAGCCTCTACAATTTTCGCAAAACAATGACTGGCTTAATTGCTATTGGAATAAGCAGCTTAAATATGGGATTTAATTCTGAGATGGCTATTTGTTACTATGTTCGCTCTTTATCTTGTTAAATACTGACTTTCTGAAGAATTGTCAGAATTTTCTTGCAACAGTAGTAAATAAGACTAGAAAAAATACAATATTAAAATGTTTTATGCCTACAAATTTTAAGCTGTCAGGGAAAAATAGAATCACCAACATGGCGTAGTTGGCAACGCGATGGTTAAGGGATCAAATTCTAATCGATATAATATTTAAAGTACGAGTAGGTATATAGAAAGTGCAAGTCTTGGACACGTTGTGCCAAACGATACAAGATTACAAAGTTGTCATAATTCCAAATTACATAGTTTTTTGCTTCAAAAATCTGGGATCTTGTGTAAGAATGACTCCTCCGCTAGGAATAAAGTGTAAAGTTAGGTAAGTAGGTAGGTTTAAGGATTTTAAAAACAAAATGGGTTTTAATTTTAAAACGATGTCTTTAACTGTCTAAAGAAGGGTTATATTTATTAATAGATCATATTAGAGATACTGCATTAATCGATGCCGAAATAGTAGTCTGGCTTCTGTAAGCTCAAATAATCTTATTATCGCTTTAGCTTTAATCCTTTATACATATTGGCATCTGTTTAGTAGGTATAAAATGTATTTGTTTTTTTACATTTTCGCACTTTCCCAACATTTTGGGGATTTCTAAAGAATTTTTTTTAATTATAAGTCTATGACAATCCTATCCCCGAATTTTGTCGCTTTGTATGACAACACTGGGGAAATTCCGATATACATATATTGTAAGTATTTTGCTGAGAGTTTTGTATCTACATCTATTATATTATGATGCCATATAGTAATTGCTTGAAATGAGAAAAAGATTTAATACTTTAATTTGAAATAGAATTAAATTAATTATATAATAATAACTTAATAAATTCCAAATTAGATTGCCTTTTATATATTTTCACCCTAAATTTGATTATATTTTATTCTGTTTTATTTGGTAGATGTTACAATCCTTAATATTTACAAATTATTACTTAAAATAATAATAAACGAGAATGAAAAATAATGGTATTTGAAACAGTACAAAGGCACAATTCCGTCTACTTCTCATCTATTCAGTAATTTCGCTCAACATTTGTAAACCGTTTCCGCGTACAAAACGCGTTTCATGTTAACACCTATTCAACAAGTATGGTAGGTAAATGAAATGTCTGTTTTGTTAACAGCTCTTGTATCTGATTGTTAGTTTATAAAGTATTTAACTTGGTTTAATTAATCAGGATATTTGAAAATCACAACGTTTGTTTATTAGCTATCTGCAGTAATATTAGTTATGATATATATTAACTCTATACATGTAATCTTCTTGTGTTGTAAATGAAAGAAAGCTAAAAATTAGCATGTAGGCTAAAGAGCCTACGGGAGTACTACGAAGTTCCTACGAAAAAACGGCTAATAGCAGAATCTTAAATTTTATCGTCTACGTACACGATGTCGCGGGATACACATATGTAGTTCAATAAAGAATTTGGGTCTTTTTTACTGCTACAACTCAAATTTTTATATGAAAATCCAATTCTATTTTAGAAAGTATCATATATTGTATTTATTATACGGTAAGTTACGTTAAGGTTCACATAAAATATTAACAAACGATCGGTTGAAAGCAGAAAATTGAAAATCAGGTGTCGCTATGTCTTCTGTCTGTCCCTAGGCAACAAGTTTCAGGCGATAGAAGTGTAATGGACTGGCTTAAGTCGATTTACGCATAGTACATAGTACGCTAGTGTCGAGTTTAGCTTTAGGGGCGGTATATCAATTACACGACTATATTCCGATATACCGTTTGTACCGAACATGTTCAATTTTGTGAATGTTTAACAATTTGAAGATTTACGTGCTATGTCTCAAATTTGAATGGAAAATGGAAAGCGAAGTGTCTTGACACTTGATTACCCTGCCTTATACATAGCAAGTCCAATATTTTTAAGAGATATATCAGTCTCTAAATCAGTGGTTCTGTCAAGTACTAGTTATAGATAAAGTAATGATTTCTCTACTTGCGTAGAGATGCAAAAATGCATAATAAAATCATCATTTTATAACGTACTGAACATAAAAAGATACATTATATTCTTTACACAAAATTAATTTGTATGTTTTTAAAGTTCTCCATTTTATGACATACATTGAGTGGTTGTATTCATTCAACAGGCACGTAGCACGTAGTAGGTAACAAAAAGCTCTGTTGTCTCAAAGCGTGCAGCAGCTTGAAAGTCTTTGTATTTGAACTTTACTATTTGTTGGATATCAAACGGTTTGTAAAAGAAAACTTTACAATGAAACCAGTAATGTTATACTGTTCGCTTTGATCAAATTTGCTCTATGTACGTGTATGTTACACTTTATTTCGCTTCTTTTTCTTGTTTATTTCTTTACACTTTTGCTATATTTTTTATGTATACGGGCAATTGTGGCGCAGTGGGACTGTGTTTGACTGTAAACGTGGATTTTTTTTTATTCTTCCGCTCTGGAAAGAAAAAATGCGTTGAGTTCTGCCACTTAATATGTATTTTTTGGTATCTAGGCGGAAAGCAGCAGACAGAGTGTCTTACAGTGGCGAAAATGTGGACCTAAAATTGTAATTGAGTTTACATAAAAACAAGATCAAGAAAGGTGGAGACCTAAAAAAAAAGGTCGTCAGGAAAATATTAGGAAATTGGAAAGAAACAAGCTGTGACATCTTATAGATTTAAAAAAAGGTCATCACGAAATGCGATAGTGAAATTACTAAACTCTACACCTGTACCGGCTTCCCTAAATATACCGGCTTCTCTAAAAATTACCGGCTTCCATAAATATACATCGGCTTCTCTAAATTTACCGTCTTGCCTAAATAAAATTTTCACCCCTCGCCACTGGTGTCTTAATAACACTTTCCCCTGTCTACACTGTTATGTGGGATAAAACATGAAGCTACTTTTTTTTTGGTGAATTACATACAAAAAAAAAACAAATATAAAGAACAAAAATATAAAATATGTAAAGGCGAAGAATTTCTTAGTGATTGACTAGAAGGCTTTTAAATTGTTACTATTATTATAGCTTTTATTTAGAATGGAAAAGGTTTTTCCCAGCGTTACAAAAAAAAAGGATTCTGACATTGGCAAGCCGATTTGATAAGGATTTTAAGTAAAAGTAACCTGGTGTGAACATTTGGACTATCTTGACAAACTTACAAAAAATATTCATTCTAATGTTTCAAACACATATATTTACAGCAAAGTAAGTACATCAATTATGGAGAAACTTGCCTAATTCGTATTTCACCTTAAAGTTTATGTAACAGACTTAAATGGCAAATTACTATGTTACAAATTACGACGCTAATTTATATTCCTTAGAATTTAGACGTAAAGGTCAGTCGTCCTATAGAGTAAAACCAAACCTCATTTTGGTAATAGCTCGGCCCTAATGTGAATCCCTCGATATAAACTATGAATAGTAATAAAGATAATGTGTACTCAAGGATAGGTAATCATTAGGCTCTCTTCTTGATCGACGGTTTTAAGTGCAGTCAATTTAAGAATAATTACGTATAACTTTTTATACTAAAAAAATCAAGTCAGTTAGGAAAAACCAGGCATTGAGGCCAGTCGTGGCGCACAGGTACAAGTGACTGGAGACGGTTGTGGGTTCGATTCCCACTTCCAGAAATGAAAATATTAAATATTTATAATAATTAATATTTTGTATTTTCATTTCTTCGTTCTGGTAACAAGACAAAGCGCGGCGTAGAGCATTAATGCGGCGGAAAGTGGGGAACGGATATCTTAAGAGAGCTGATTGTCTTAACACTTGGGTCAAAGGTTCCTTTTGCCTACCTTGCGGGTATGGGATACAGTATGAAGCTAAAAAAACATATTTTTTCTGACTTTAAAATCACGTTGGTGTAGATAAAGTTAAAAAAGTGATTAAGATATAAGAGTGAATATTATACATAATAAAACATTTTGAAGATATCATTATAATCAACGAGTAATAATTAAAATTTATTGGAGTTCGTTATAAAAGTTTGTTCAATTCGTATACAAAACTTGGCATAAACGACTTTTATTATATGTTATTTTGGAAATCAGTACAAAGAACAAGATATGATTGTTTACTCGGAACGTGATATGTTTGTTTTAATTTAGTGATGTATGTATGTTATGTAGTTTTCGCCAATATTGCATTAAATAACCGAATGTTTTGTTGATCGAATATGGGATTCACCGAATCGATTTACAACTTAATTTAAATACACATTATATTTTACTTATGACAAAAGTGGGGAACGGGGTGTCTTAACACTAGGTTCCCTCTAGGTAGAGGGAATGTATCCCGCATATTAGGTGTAGGTACCCTGCTATATGCGGGATACAGCGTGAGGCTCTGTATGTATGTATGTAGATACAATAGTTAATGACAAAACGTTCATACTGCAATGTAAAATTTTATTAAAAACTTTAATTTTGTATACAAAATTAAGATTTTAATTAAAAAAGAAAACCTATTTCTTAGATGCACTAAAAACTAAAATTATTACGAATAACTCAAAAACTACTCATCAGATATCAACTCAATTTGAATGGGACAATACTAAAACTAGCTATCATATAAAAAATCGTCAAAATTTGTTCACCCAGTAATTTTACTTAATAACATAATATTTATTATGCGGAACACGTGAGTGAAAAAAATACAGCCGAATCGATAACCTTCTCGGAAATCGGTTAAAAAATATATTCGCTATCGATGAGTGCTAGTATAATAATGTATGCATGAAAATATGCAAAAGCTTTGACAAACCTGTTGCTGAATCGATTGCACTGCGCGGTACTGGCGCACGCTCTACCGACCGCTTTCAAACGTATATCAATCTCTCAACTGAATGATTGGCAGCTTTGTTCATGTTAGATTTTGTTATTTCTTCTTTATCCAATTTCACTGTACCATTAATAATAAATAAGCTATTTTTATTTTAATTTCACTTTAAGCATACGTAATACTGATTATTGCAGAGCGATTACAAATAAATGTAAAGCTAAGTGGTTAGAAGTAGAGCAATAAACATCACTAACACTTAGTGATGTGATGGCTTTTTTTTTTTTTATGGATAACTGATGGCAAACGAGCAGAAGGACCACCTGATGGTAAGTGGTTACCTTCGCCCATGAACATCTACAACACCAGAGGCGTTGTAGATGCGTTGCCAGCCTAGAGGATACAGATGGAAGGGGAGGACAATGTAGTAGTCCGCTATCGGAACCACTACATTTTGGGGAAAGGATGGGTGGGATAGGGGAAAACCTGGCTTACATGCCATCGAACCGGAACACATCATAAGATATTTGGCGGTTCGTCTTTGACATGATAGTGGTCGCGAGCCAGACGGAGGACGAACCTCCTACCACCAAACAAATTCAATTGGAATTCGAGCTATTTCAAGTTACGACTACAATCGACTCCAAGTTACACACTATTAAAGCAAATTAACTTTGAAGTTTCGAGACTTACCTTTTATATTAGAACTGTCATATGTAACAGTTTTTTTTTAACTTCACGCTGTATCCCGCACATAGCAGGGTAGGCAGTGGGAACCTGAGAATTTAGTGTTAAGACACTCCGTTCTCTTACAAGAATTCTGTTCACCACTACACAAGTAACAGATATTAAGTTGAAATTGAGCCCGTAATTTTAAGCTTAGTCGTTCTTTGTTAGTTCATTCGTTCTCTTGTCAATTATCAAAACGCAAGGTAAAAATAATAATAGTGTAAATAGCATATTTTAATTAATTATTTCATTGTATGTAATTCTTTATATGTTTAACCACAACAGTTCTTCACGAAGTGCCATTTTAAAAGGAATGTCGTATAAGCAAGATGAATACATTTCCCCCGACAGTAATTACTCAACTCCTTAACCAGATTACCAACTTTTCGAGACGCTTCAGTCACGTTACAAGATTTCTACGTGATCCTTAATTAATGAATACTGTGTATATTCAAAATATTATAAGTCATATGAAATTAAGCAATTAGTTCTTAATATCGTGTTATTATAACTTCTATTAATTTGACAATCTTTGTTATTTTTTTTTATTGTTATAATTTTTAATTCTAATCTTTTGCTATAAATATTTATATACATACCTATTCATCCTTACTAATATTATAAATGCGAAAGTAACTCTGTCTGTTACGCTTTCACGCCTAAACCACTGAACCGATTTTGATGAAATTCGGTATGAAGATAGAACTAAACTTGGGAAAGGACATAGGATACTTTTATCGCGAAAAAAATGATAGAGGGGGTTGAAATATGGGATGAAAGTTTGTATGGAAGTTCCTTATTGTGAACATAAAATCATGTAAGATTGTTTAACTATTTAGAACTTCACCACATAAACCACTTAAAAAAATTTGACAAATAGTCTAGACCTTGAGAAAGACTATAGGATACTCCTTATCATATCGCGCGATATAACCGAATTTGTCTATAAGACAAATGCGTTTTAAGGCACATTTGATTGGATTTTTTTAAAGTATATGGATTTTCTTTAATTTTCCTTTGATTAATTTCATTTTGAAGTTCGCTTAAAATTTCAATAACTCGTCTATTACATACATTAATTTTAACTAAAACAACGAATGAATAGAAAGAAAAATGAAACTGTTTATTATTTTTATAATTAACATTGTAAAGTGCAAGTTGCTCTATTTATTACTTTGACAAATTCTGAAAGGTTTTTATATTAAAGCTGCGGTATTATTTTTTAACGAACAAAGCAACATTGTAGTAAAATGTGTAATGTTATAAATTTAGTGCAGACCTTTTTCAATTACAGGACTAAAATGCCTTTCATAAAAAACAAATTGTGGATATTTAGTTTGAAAAAGTACACTTTTTAAGTAGAAATAGTATTTAGAAACAATGTTATAAAATTAAGTCAAGTATGTAGTAGATGTATGTAGAATCCAAATACAAAAAATAATATAAAATATAATTAATTATATTGTCACTTTCTATTTTCTCCGAAATTGAAACATTGCATGAATTTTATTCATTTATATAAACTGTCCACAAAAATATAAAAGATGAAATATTCCATAATAAATATGTAAAGTCCTCGAAACATGCTCTCATCATATGTTAGATGAAATGTTTTCAAAGCTTTCCTCATTCATTTTCAGTGTATGAGCATAAAGATATCGTGTAACTCCATAATAAGCTCAAGTATTCAAATTCTAAAGTCAGAAGAGCCTAATGATCAGATATGAAATGTACTACGTGCGTTACGTGATTCAAAATTGTGTTAAATCATTGTATGCTTCTTAGAGAATGGTATAAAAATAAACAAAGTAATTATTAAGTACATCATATGTAAGTATATTAGTAAAGCGGAGTAGTTTTGATTTATTTTTGTTTCAAATAAGTAAAATTACGCTTTTATATTAGCTTAAATTTTTATATCTAATGTTATTTTATTTAATTTACAGTTGCCTTTAAAATTAAATAAGAATATAGAGTTAAATCGCAAAAAAAATGATAGAGGGGGTTGAAGTATGTATGGAAGTTCCTTATTGTCAAACATAAAATCATGTAAGATTGTTTAACTGTTTACAACTTCACCAAAACCACTTAACCAATTTTGACAAATAATCTAGACCTTGGGAAGACTATAGGATACTCTTTATCATATCGCGCGATATAACCGAATTTCACGCGGGCGAAGCCGCGGGCGGAAAGCTAGTTTATAATCAAGAGTTAAATCAAGAGTTATTACTATTATAAATTTGAACCGGACAACTATTTATGTTGAAATTGTTATGTAATTATTTTATTAAGCACTTATCGTGTTTGTCAAAAGTATTTTTTTATTAGAGAGTAGGAAGATGTAAATTTTCAAAAACATGAAGAAAACGTATGTTAAACAGCCACAAGTTTATTTATTTGCACAGGAAATTTCACCAAAAAACCACTATTAAGGCAACCCTAAGTAAAAGCCATTACAATCTTTATAACAGTTCTTAGAAAACACCCTGTTTTGAACGTTTTTTATTACAGCGTCCATAATAAAAGATTAAGCATTGAGAGGACATTTCAAGTAAGAATTTAATATCTCTTGGCTTTTAAATATGCCATGTTAAGACTCTTGAATTTTATTAAACTATAGGTATATATTTTTTATAGCTTCACGCTTTATCTCGCACATAGCGCGTAGGCAGAGGGAACCAGAGAACCTAGTGTTAATACACTCCGTTCTCTTTTAACATTTCCGTTCCCCACTTTCCGCCGGATTGAGGTATTGTGATAAGTGAAACTATATATAATTGATTATTTTATAAAATCAAATTCAGGCCAAAGATACTGTTGATTGTACGTAATATATTAAACTTGATTTATGTCGTACGTTTATTGCCGACCACGCTATACTGTTCATTCTAATTTCTACGTGAAATTGGCAATGTTAATTATATTTTGCTATTTAGACCAGCTAGAACAAATTGAATTCGGTTCAGAGAAGATTAATTGACAAATTTTGTTATTTTAACGTTGATTTTAAATACATGTTTGCATAGAAATAATATGAAACAATTAGTTGAAACAATCGTGGCATGTTAAACTATACACAGTGGTCATGGTTACAAATTTGTGGAATAACGAAAAAGGTCAAAAATCGTCTAAAGCTATCTATTCTTAGATTATTATCAGCGCTATAGACACAAAACTCTATATGATTACAAAGATAAGAATTGCCTAGATTTTGAAAAGTTTTCAAGTCAGCATGATCAAGTCAGACCATAAAATAGGAACTTTTTTCTATGTCGTTACAATGATTCGCTAACAGCTAAATATTTGTACTAATAATCGGAACATCTCATTATAAAGGAAATGTGAAGTATTCATTAATCCCACATGCGAAAACGTAACAAGCACTATCTGGCGTCAAAATCAACAGTTTGTTAGTCAATTTCCTTTTCCATGCTTTTATTAACAACAGCATTTCAATTGGCCGGCATCAAATATAAAAAAAAATAGAACTTAGAATATTCTTTTGTCTTCTGGCGACTTTTATTTATTTCAAAGGAACTCTATGCGTGGCTATTAAACTTTCATGACAAAACACTGCACCGCTCAGCTCTGTCAGCTTACATGGTCCTAGTGTTTGGACAATTCCAATGGACGTATTTTCTTGGTCTTGATATACGATTCCTAATTAGTCGACGATTAAAAATAAAGAATAGTGTAAATTATATGAAACTATTTTAACTGGATTAATCGCGTTAGAATATACGTGAATCGGAAATATATTTTTTGGAAACCCAATCTTTTGAACACTTTACAGAAATCTGTGGTCACAGACTGAGATCTTTTATTTTTACAATTTTCTCACATATTAAATTAAACTATTTTAACGGATCAATCGCGTATATTTTAGTATTTGGACTAGGCTCAGCCAGTTAAAATAGTTACTTCGTATAAAATAGCGAAAATCGTAGATAATAAGAATGGTAGTTAACGTTTGTCGTGGCGCAGAGGCACAAGCACGCGCGCGACTGTAAACGCTAGTTATGGGTATTTTCATTTCTTGGGTTTGGTAACAAGGCAAAGCGCGGCGTTGAGTTCCGCCACTCAACACGCAATGCCTCAATTTGGCGGATAGTGGGGAACGGTAATATTGAAAGAGAACGGAGTGTCTTAACACTAGGTTCTCTGGTTCCCTCTGCCTACCCCGTTATATGCGGGATACAGTGTGAAGTTAAAAAAAAATGAGAATGGTGTAACGTAACTATTTCTATCTAACCCTCTAATTACAATGAATATCTTTATCTATACAATTATGAGTTAGATGCATTATTCAAACATGTGATGTCGTAATTGACTTGTGGGATGATATATACGAAACTATGAAGTTTCGATCACGTAGCATCGTTCACGAGTGTCTTGACAAGTTGTTAATCTAGTTAAAGGAGTTGACTTTAGTAATTACAGTCGAATCGCACGTTTGATACACACATGTCTAGAGTATGATGTCTTTGTTCAAAAGAAACTTTATATATGATTATTTGACGAGAAAATTATACTTAAATAGATCGTTGTTGGTATGAAAGATTTTGCATTGTGCGGAATAACTGTATTTAAATTATTTTAATTGTGACAAACTTGTGGTACTTATGTGGTAACAAAAAGCTAACGATGCGCTTTTTGTTTGTTTTTTGTGATTAAACAAGCAATGTCTCGAATTCGATGGTGGATCGTGGAAAACAGAGAGTTTTGACAGTAGGTTTTCTCTGCCAACTTAATATACGGTAAAGCTATAATAAATAATTTGTAAGTCTATCATAATTTGTATATATTTTTTATGACAAATAAGATTTGTACTCATTCGAATCCTAATTCTATACTGCCTTTTAGAAAAACGCAATGAACTTAAAATTTGTAATTCACTTTTATTGAGTGTCCATTATAGGTAAGATGAATGCGTCAACTGTCTCGGACTGATGGTGAATCAAAAATGATGTAGTGGATGATATCAGACCGAGAATTTCTAAGGTTCGAAAAATAGTCGTAGTGTAATTATTTAATACTCAAGCAAAATTGTAAAATCGAACTTACAGACAACTAAACTACTTGCATAATGAATCATATTCTTTCACTTTAGTAATCAATTAATATTTATTTCAACGTTCATATATATTATGATACTTCTTGTATGATTTGGTGGTAGGAGGTTCGTCCTCCGTCTGGCTCGCGACCACTATCATGTCAAAGACGAACCGCCAAATATCTTATGATGTGTTCCGGTTCGATGGCATGTAAGCCAGGTTTTCCCCTTTCCCACCCATCCTTTCCCCAAAATGTGGTGGTTCCGATAGCGGACTACTACATTATCCTCCCTTTCCATCTGTATCCTCTAGGTTGGCAACGCATCTAGTACATCTCTTGGGTTGTAGATGTTCATGGGCGAAGGTAACCACTTACCATCAGGTGGTCCTTCTGCTCGTTTGCCATCCGGTATCCATAAAAAAAAAAAAAAAAAAATGAGAAGTATATGAAGAACCTAAAAAGCCGAGAAGAATATTATGAAAATGAGTATTATACTTGTCATAGTATTCTATATATGAGTTCTTATTTTTGGCCTTAAAAAGTTTGTTTGCCAATCACTTTGGATAAAAGATCAGTATGCATACAACGTTTCAAATAGAGTTGTCTAGAAACGTGCCATAAAACCACATTCCTGAATACGGCTCAATAGATACAGTAACAGCATTGTTGTTTGAAATATTTTAACGTGTGAAACGACCTAAATTGTTTCAGCTAAATTGCTTATTGGGAATTCGAGATTTATTATTGCATGGATAAAAAGCCT
Organism: Philaethria dido; assembly: GCA_033558755.1. Lineage (NCBI taxonomy): Eukaryota > Metazoa > Arthropoda > Insecta > Lepidoptera > Nymphalidae > Philaethria > Philaethria dido. Next base: position 57,765 of record JAKGSA010000183.1, read on the forward strand.
GAGTTGTTTTTTTAATGTTTGTCATTTAAAGAATCTGAAAATAAGCTCCAAAATTCTTTTGCTCATCTTTCTCGTCAAGTAGGTCAGACAGATAGAAGAAACTAGCGGTAATTGACTATTTTCTTCATACGAATAGTACCTGTTGAGTCGCCAACATATTTTATGTTTGCAATTTTTAGTAAATACGTTAGACATTTGTTTTATTACTTAATAACTTATACCTACTATATATAAGTATTTTAACTTATGACTCACACAACAATAAATTGTATAATGATAAGAAAATTCCAAAATTAGATAATAACCTAATTTTATTGGAATAAGGATGCAAAATGTGTGAGTAGTTCGTATCTATTATATAGACAGAATTATATTTTCTATCTTCTATATATATAAATACGTGAAGCAAAAACTTTGCATCCCTTTTTATTAAAATTACGCCGATGGAGGAGAATGAAACTTGGCACACTTATAAACTATAAGTATATAGAGAAGGAGTGCAGAATGCTAATATTTTTTTAAACACACACTATCATTGTTTGACATCCATTTTTATATAAAGTGACATATATGTCACTACACAATGCCTTATTAACGCATTTACGGGGACGCTAGTTATGTTAAAAACGGAAATAAATGTATTTGGGAGAAACTAAAGCTTGGAACCTCTTTATTGATGCTTAAAGACATTTTGTTATATAAAGAATAAAATTGATTTTCATTTCCCTTCAACAAAATAGGAAACATGGGTAAAGTAATTACTTTATTTTTTGCTTTTATTTAGGCGTAATAAAATTTTACATCTTGACATAACGAACGTTTATCGTTATGCTTGCGGCAACTGGGAGAAGGAGGTCACGAGTAAGATTCTAAGGCGGTGCATTTTTTCTTTTTTCATTGTTGCTATAATTTCTAAATGAAAGATCGAGTTTGGAATCGCTTGGTAAAAAAAGTAAGTAAATCTGTTTGGTCCAGTCATAAATATAACTGATGATATCATACAAATATTTCATGTCAGCGGAAATAAAAATATCGAGTTCAGCTCAAATATTGGAGTTATCAAATAATAAATATTCAGTTCAGTCTAAAATAGTCTAAGTGCTTGATTTGTACAACTTGCAAGAATATGATGCTCAAGATGCTTTTCTATTAGCAGTATCAATGGCAGATTATCGGTTTTGCGCTTAAGAATTGTCTTTTCTTTTCCTTGTCGTGACTCGATTGTCACAAAAAAGACAATTAGTTGCCGTGGCTTATTGTGACAGATGATCCATCCTAATGTAACAGGTTTTGTTACTTTTTACTATACCCGATCTTATGGCATGACAGCAGAGGGTGAAGACGAATTTCATTCGAAGAAACATTGCCTACTAAGTGACCAAATTGCTATAATATTTATTATATCGTAGGAATGTCAGACAACATAAATAATTTTAATATTTTTTTTCTTTTTAGTATTCTTTCCTATTCATTGATTGTAATTTAATAACATTTTAAAACTAATTTTGTAAAAAAGTATGTCTTGTCCTTATAATTGCATATGGTATTTACTTTAAAAGGTAATGCATTTAGCTATAAGAATAAAAACAAACTATTGTAAAATGATATCCGATGTAATTACCACTGGTGAATCTAATAAATAAATAAATAAATAAATATGACGTAAGCTGTGTTTAAGAATAACGGTAATTAATGATCTTACCGTGGAGGAGTTGCGGACGAAACAAAATAATTCAGTTTTCCAACTTTCAATGTTTCGTAACGTGAATCTCTGAGAACGTCATTTAATATGATTTATTTACAAAACCCTCTTTTAATGTTATTGTTTTCTTTAGCTTAGGAAATATGAAGATAAGGTTAATATTTTGTTTCCACGGTTTTGTATGACAAAGAACAGCGTTGAGTTCCGCTACCCAACTTCTAACTAAAATGTCTGGCATGGACTGTATTTGAAGAGTAAAGTAATGTATCTGTTTTCTTCCTATGATATAGACTGTTTATTCGTCCGTTGCCTGTAAAAAATAAATGTCTATTTTTAATATTTCAAACAATTGTTCTAATAACTTTTACCGTATCCTATTTTCTACTGATTGAATTAATGGCTGGAAAATTTGTTCACTAATTTCTAATTAACTACTCAATTGGGTGCGTCCGTTGGTCCCTTTGTGATTGTTCGTTGTATTTAATATTTATGTGACAGTAAAATTTTGTTCTTCAAAATTTATTAGCATTTTTAATATAGATCTGTTACATAATATTTTTGTAGTAAACCTTAAAATATTGTATGTATATAGCAGTAGGGAAGCCATATAATAATATAATTCCCTTCGGCTTACATTTTCTAAATTACAATAAATTAATTACGGTTTTACTAGCAGATTACGGACACCAAAAAAAAACGACATCGAAAAAAAATGTGGGAAGATTACCTATTCCGACGTCCAGATCTGACTTATTCCGGCTTACCTCTATGTACCGGCTTCCCTAAATAAACCGGCTTACCTTTATAAAATGACTAGCGGTACCTGGTGCGCGTTGCTACGCCAACAACTAAAATAAACTTAAAAATTTTTCATCGATGACATACAGACTAACATTCATTTAAATATATAAAGATCACCCCTCGCGACTGTTTGGTTTCACTATTTAGTTTATAGGTATATGTATAAAAATTTCCTTTAATCGCATCATAGAAATACAGATAAAACGAAATAACGCACCATAATAAGCTTTATAAAGAAATAATACTAAGTTCGCAACTTAATAATTAATTAAGAAAGACTATCTCAATCCGTAGTATTTAACGAACAGAAAATTGGATTTCTTAATAGGATCTCAGATCTGAGCTTAGTCTCCCGGGCCTGACAACAAATTTAACAGCAGTTAAATCTATGTTTAAACGTGAAAAATGATATTGTTGTATAAAACTTGAAGTGGAATTTTATACTATGCGCAAATATGCGATATTGACTTATGGTATAAACCTATATGGCTTTAGAATAACTTGTACCAATGCTGGTTAATATGTCATAATGAGGCCATTGCGGCGAATTGGGACCGCTTTTGACTGTAATTACAATTGGTTATGTTGTGACGGTTCGATTACTCGGGGAATTGATTATATTTAAATTATTTTTCTTTGGAGAAACCGGATAGCGAAGGCTCTCGTAAGACCTAGTGAGTTGAGATCCGCAAATGACACAACATATCTTGATTTCGGGTTTAAAGTGGAGAACGATGAAAGTGTCATCAGACATTATGTCTTACTCACATAATAATGTGAAAATACCTTTTACCAAGAAAATTCAAAATATACATGCAGTTATTGGACGAAATTCATTTCAAATTATTAATTGAAATTTACTTTTTCCCTTTGTTTTTTTTAAAACAAACTGATAAATTGGTTATTTAGTTATTACTACCAATTTATCAGTTTGTTTTTTTAACCTTACATAATAGCTTAATTGTATATAATATATCATCTGGATGTTTTACTCTGGACATAATATAATCAAAATTATTAGTTGTAGCTGAATGAATGATCATTATAATAACAACAACTATCGGAAAAAGTAAATTTCAATTAATAATTTGAAATGAATTTCGTCCATTAACTGCATGTATATTTTAAATTTTCTTGGTAAAAGGTATTTTAACGATACTGGAACGTTTCGGGCGACTCATAATTTCCGTTTTGGAGAGTATATAGCAGAGGTTATAGGTTTAAGGTTCATATTCGATGCGAAATCTTTACAATTTAATAATATTGCAGGTTAAATTTTTGTCTATATTTACGTAAATATCGTTTTCTGTTTCTCATTGAACCAAATGTAACAAAAATAGCTATATGATGTTTGTGTAGACTTGTTTGTTTATGTTATCTATTGGTATAGTGAATAAATTATATAATAAGAAAAATATTTGGAACTTCTTTTTTTAACTTCACGCTGTATTCTGCATATAGCAGGGTAGGCAGGGTGATCCTGAGAATCTAGTATTAAGACACTAGGTTAGACACTTCAACAAATCCGTTCCCCACTTTCCGTTGTGTTGAGTGGCGGAACTCAACGCCGCGCTTTGCCGTGTTAACCCAGAAAATGAAAATACTTCATTTCCTGGAGTGGGAATCGAACCCACAACCTGTCGCTTTACAGTCGCACATTTGTGCCTCTGCGCCACGACAGGAGTTGGGCGACAGGTATTTTGTATTTTGTCAGAATAAGATCTTTTTAAAATAATACATAAAAAATATATAAAATATTGAAAATATATATTTTGTGATGTTAACATAATATAATTTTTGAAAATAATATTTTTTCTAAAATAATATACATATGTTATATACGTGACATACTCGATGATTACAAATAATTTTGTATGCAATATATTAATTATTTAATATATTGGGTACAAATTATTACATATCACTAAATACCTTTTGCCTAGAAGCGAAAGTCGTACGACGTTAAAATTATACATTTCATTCATTTTTCGTGTAGAATAGAGTAGTACTCCTTCTTTATCAACGGTGACTTCATGCGTGACGGGAGTTGGTCAGAGTGCTTAGGTGTGTTATTTATGAGAGGTTACATTCGCTGCGTTCCAAATTCTTACGTGATTGTTAAATAATAACCGTTGGCAAAGAATAGACGAAGGTTACATATTTAAAAAAAAGTTAACGGACATCAATAAAATGCACTTGAAAGTAAAATTATTATGATTATCTCAAAATTACTTGTTAGATTTTAACTAAACGGTTGTGGGTTTGATTCCCACTCCAGGAAACGGAATTTTTCATTTCCTGGGTTTGGTAACGAGGCAAAGCGCGGCGTTGAGTTCCGCCCCTCAGCACGCAATGTCTGAATTCGGCGGAAAGTGCGGAACGGAGTGTCTTAACACTAGGTTCTTAGGTTCCCTCTGCCTACCCTATTTATGCGGGATACAGCATGAAGCTAAAAAAAAATACAAAATTTAAATTGGTTAAATTTTATAAAAAATGCCCTTTAGTTCACCAGAAGCACCAGCTATCATATAAAAAAGATTCATTAAAATTGGTTAACCCATTAAAACGTTATGCGATAGCACACAAAAAAATACAGATATTTTTAGAAGTTGGTTAAAAATAAAATGTTTTACGAGAATAATTTTTCAATATAAACTTTAGCTTTTGAGCAAATAGTTAAACATGTCATGTAGTGAACAGGACATTTTGTGAACGAACCAGAAAGTAACTGACGTTTGTTTTGTTTTAATACAAACGAATAGTCCAGAAAATTTTATATTCATAGTATATTTTCAATTTCATCCTTATTTTTTTAACAGAACATGTATTTAACACCTGTCGTGGCGCAGAGGCACAAGCGTGCGACTGTAAACGCGACATGTTGTGGGTTCGATTCCCACTCCAGGAAATGGAATTTTTCATTTCCTGGGTTCGGTAACAAGGCAAAGCGCGACGTTGAGTTCCGCCACTCACCACGCTATGCCTCAATTCGGCGGAAAGTAGGGAACGGAGTGTTTTAATTCTAGGTTCCTTCTGCCTACCCTGCTATATGCGGGCGGCTTGAAGCTGTGTATGTATATATGTAGAATATGTGCAAAAAGATTTTTTCTTAAAAAATTTATTAGCTAATGTTTAATATTTATATTTTGTGGTTAATAATTTAAAATGAATACGGCCGCCATTTTTATTATTTCTGAACGTAAAGGGAATGAGCACTGAAAAAGGCGGGAAAAGGAAGGCGGGTTTTTTGACGTATGATGAAGATCGTTGGTTGAACTTAGTGAAGAGAATTTCCAAATAATGCAAAATATTTAAAGTATTTATTAATTGTAATTGACGGGTGAATGTTATTAAAAAAAAGGAAATATAATAAATATATCATAATAAAATATATATGTATATAAAAAATCATAATTTAAAGTACTCATCCTTCCGTAGTAGTTTATATAGCCATTTAATTGTTTTAATAAAACTTAGAAAAATGATGTTGTAAAGTGTTAAGAATCCAATAAGCTCATATCACGCATTTCATATTACATTTCCAATTTCGCTCATATCTTCGATATTTGACAAAGAGTTTTTAGCACTCGCACCTCGATGAGTATTGTTTGAAGCGTTCTTTTGTAGCTAAGATTAATAATTTCGCGTAAGTTTGGTTTTTGTGAATATAAAGCGCGCACTTGAAAGGCGTTTGCTCCTCTCTTGGGGTCTTCAGAGTCACTTGTCTGCACTCAGCGAGTTCTTTGTGAGGGTTAAGGTCAAACAAATATAGAACTTGCAAAAATTACTTTTGTTACAATGTAGATAACAGTTATAATATGTTAAGGGTATTTTAAATTTTAAATTCCTTTATTTTTTTTTGAAAACTCATATTTCAATTTATGTTAGTAAGGGGACCTGTTTAGTTAAATGGAAGACTCGATTTTGCTACTATAGTGTATTCAATACAGATTAGTTCTATGATATATACATCTTATGAGAGGCCATTGTGTCGCAGTAAGACAGCATCTGACTGTAAGCTCGATAGATTATGGGTTCGATTCCCACTCCGGGTAATAATTATATTTAAATTATTTCATTTTTCCGCCCTGGTAAGTCAAAGCGCGAAGCTGTTTCAATATGAATAAGCACACTGTGCTGTACTCGGAAATATGTAAAGATTTCTTTTGTTTCTTTTCTATGATTTCAACATGGGTGCCGTGTAGTCATTTAGTATTAAATATACTCAGCGCGTGGGATTAAAAAGAATTGAATTACGTATTCTTTCTTAATATCAGAGTGAGCGGAAAATTGGATTTCTTAATACGCTTTCTGATCCGTACGAATGTCCCTCGGGTAACCTAGCTCTTGGAAAAACCTTACAGAAAATTGCCCGCGAATAAATATATGTATGTGATGTACTTAATTTGAGAGGAAATGGCCTCATTACTACTAATTTTGTTACTGTGGGTAGATTTTAGGATAGCAATTGAAGAGATGAAGCTGTATATTGTATACAATAAGGAGTGACAATTAATAGGAGTATGTGTAATAATTATACATACGTATAAGTTGTATAGGAGAAAATTGTATATTTTTTATTTCATTAATATGATAGGCAAACAATTGATATACTCCATTCTTCCATCCAGTTTAAACACATTAGATGGTTGAACCTTATGCTTTTGTCCTATTAGGTCGGAGAGGTGAATGTATTTTGAGCATACGCACATACTGAAACGGTATTCAAAGGCTTTAGAATCAATGTTATGTTATATTTGCATTTCTGAATTCTCATTATTTTTCTATGTATTTATTTTAGATTTTTAGTCATTTATTTATTGGCAGAAACAAAAGAGTTTTTATATATTTAATAGTAATGTTTTTTTATGAAAAAATAAGTATGCGCAGTAAAGCAGCAAAATATTTTACTTTAATGAAAAAAAACTTTATATCATAATTATATTAATAGAATAAGGAAAATCTATGGCGCCTTTTTACAAAAAATTAAAAAAATTGGGCATACTCAAATTTTATGTTGGAAAACAAGAGGAGATCCAATATTTTATATAAAAAGCATACACAACTTTGTATTTGACACACACTTTAGATAAAGTGGCATATATGTTGCCAAGGTAATGCGTATTTTACACTGGCTTTTATTACACTATATATTGTATATTAATATTTTATTTCGGCAGTTATCACCTGTAAATGACAACTTTCTTGAAATACGAAAAGTCATTTCCGCTATGTTCGATTTAGGCGTGTTGAAATTACTTTCGATGTGCTGTATATTCATTTATATGTTAAATTACTCTTATATATTGAATAATATTATATAATTTTATATTCGTACTTTGGTAACAGCTTGCGATAGTTATGTGTTCGCATCCTTCTATTAGAGAAAAAATATTTGTAATACACTATGTTCCTACTTTAGTTGTAAAGCACGCAATGTCTCTAAAATAATTAAGAAATGAAGAAAGGAAGACCTAATATAATTCTTATGTGCATACCCAGCATATGAGATATGGGCAAAAAAAAAATGTAAAGTTTTTGGTTAGGTTAATACTTGGTATTTATGTTGTATATTCAACAATCTCTCTTAAATTAGGAAACAAAAATATGCTTACAGACACAGAAAAAAGCACGCAATAACAAAATTACTTCTTTTCTTTTTTTTTATGGATAACGGATTGCAAACGAGCAGAAGAACCACCTGATGATAAGTGGTTACCTTCGCTCATGAACATCTACAACACCAGAGATGTTATTGATGCGTTGCCACCTAGAGGTTACATTTGGAAGGGGAGGATATAATGTAGTAATCCGCTATCAGAACCACAAAATTTTGGGGAAAGGATGGGTGGGAAAGGGGAAAACCTGGCTTACATGCCATCGAACCGGAACACATCATAAGATATTTGGCGGTTCGTCTTTGACATGATAGTGGTCGCGAGCCAGACGGAGGACGAACCTCCTACCACCTAACTTCTGGGATACCCGCCTCTTACGGGACGCTACCCAGCGGCGGAAGGGAATTGTATTCTAACCCCGTCACCTCATAGGCGGACTTACTTGTCAGCTTATTAAAATTACATACACTTTTTTGCCACAAATTATATAATTAAATATATTTAAGAATTTTGAAAGAAACTTTTATTTAAGTGTAAACTCTCATCGTCACAGAGTTTTAATTTAAGCAATCTTAAACCCGCTACAATGTAAGCTTTGTTAACCGATATATTCCGGAATTACAAGGATATAGATTTACTTACTTAGCGCTAGGAAATTTACAATGTTGCGGTAACTATAAGCATGTTTAGATATAAAGGAATTTCTACTCTTAACCAATAATCGATAAACATTGTAAGCAACGTTAATAGATATAAATATTTAATTACGTAATAAAAATTACGCAATGCCTCAATTCGGCGGAAAGTGGGGAACGGAGTGCCTAAACACTAGGTTCCCTCTGCCTACCCTGCTATATGCGGGATACAGTGTGAAGCTATATATATGTATGTACGTAATAAAGTAAAAAAGTAAATATGTATTCAACTTGCTCAGTTCTAAATTATAATAAAAAAAATTTGTTAACATTCTTTGATGAAACAGATAAAATACGCCGGAGAAATGTAAATTTTAGCTATAAAATTCGTCAAGCGGTATTCAAACCTATAACTATCGTGTTTGCAATTACGCACTTCCAAACTGAAACCGATAGCGTCAAATAAATAATAATAATTTAATATTAAAGAACATAATACTTCACATTTACTTGTTAAATGGCACATTGTTGGTTATATAGTAGAATTAAATAAATATTTTATTAATATATCTAGAAGCTAAATATACTCTTAGTACATTTATGAAGGTTTCATTAGTGAAGAGGAAAGCATTCTAGTGTTACCTTTACATCACACGAGGCAGGCAATGTCCGGTGTCCTTGGCGTGACAAATTACTGCCACCCTTAATCATTGTCACCTCGTGCTTATTATTTATGTGTCTGTGATTTTTTTCTTAGAAAAAGTTTATTTCAGAGATAAAATATACATGACGCCATGGTGGTGTAGGGGGACAGCGTCTGACTGTAAAAGCGATTGGTTGTTACTTCGATTCCCATTTGAGGGAATTATTATATTTAATTTATTTTCATTTCCCTTTCTATCAAGGAAAAGCACGCCTTTAATTTACAATTTAACATGTAATGTCCTTAATTCAAGCACTCACGAACGGAGTGTCTTGACACCAGATTCTATCTGTCTACCCTGCTTTGCGGAACATAATGTGAATCAGTTTTTAAAATTTATATAACTTAGCAGTAATAATTCTTCGAGTGAATGGGTTTGTCTTTAACAATAAAATAAAATTTTCAAGTTATTGTGTAAATTGTTTATTAGCCTTTTTTTAAATCTATATGTGACGGATAAAGCAGAAAAAGCGTTCGTTGAACGAGAAAACAGTTCGCAATTCGTAGTGGTAATATAAATATCACTGAGAAATTCTTATCATGGATCGATACTAAAATATCGATACTAATACAAATTTTAGTCTAAGACGCTATATTTTTAAGCAGATTTATAATAATGAAAGTTTGACAATAGTTTAAAATTTCCTTCTTAAAAATCTCATCATCATCTCGGTGGGTATTATGATTATGTAATTGTTTAGATATCGGTGCTTTAATCCATGTTCATGCTTATTGCTAGGAAGAATTGAACTTTACTTAACAAGTGGTACTTACTCAAAAGCTTTCTGTTGAAGCGCGTCACGGTCACTTTAACTCACTTGTCCAATTACTTTGATCGTAAAGGTCAAATAATCAATATAAATATAGCAATTTTATTTTTCAGTAAATTGGTAGCTTAACGTCCGGTTATTTAAAATGATTTTGTACTGTACGATAAGACAACCAAATTTCCTTTTCTAACTACTACTAAGCTTCTTTCTGCCTATTTAAAGAGATTCCGTGCACCAAATTTACGTTACGTTTTTTTTGCCTGGATTCAGTATTTTACACCTGAGAAATATCTACAGAATAAATATAAATACGTAAATATATACTGGTACGTTACTATATTGGTACGTTTAATATTTAATTTGACAATAATAAGCTTCATTGAATTTCGCAGTCATGGCGTCAAACTCAACTTTATAGCTTTTCGAAAAATAGCATAATATTCAAGCGTCAAGAATGTAATAAAAATATTTTATATTGTTTGTATTTCTACAAACACATAACATATCGTATACAAAGGCTTATAATTCAGAATAAATATTTATTTGTACACAAAATATATTATTGGAAAAGGTATATTTATTTTGGAACATTTCAATTTTTATAAAAGCCTGGCAGATTCCTGAAATACTGTTTACAAATTTTAGATGGAAAGCACATTATTAAAATGGCTGTTGTTGTTTCAATATTAAAAAGTCAATTAGTGAAATTCAGTTTTTTTATGTATGTTTCTTTTCAATTTGTTTTTTTACCTGTCTGTGTATATTGATACTTGACATAAGAGTACCTCTGCCTGTACATTTTTCAATCATTGTTCGTTTTGAGCTTGGTCAATATAAATAGCATTGAATTTAGCAAAAAATAAAACCTATAATATTTTTTAATTGGAGTTCTGTTTCTTTTATTTTGTTATGATTTTTTATTTCCTTTCATATATTTTATAACGGTAATTATATTTATGAAAGCCTTATATTTATCGAAACATAAAAATTAATTTTATTTTCTTTGAAAATATGGGGAATGTTTCATAAATTTAATGTATTATTCCTAAAAACTTGTCAATTTTTTTAGCTTCACGGTGTAACCCGCACTTAGCAGGGTAGGCATACTATGATTACGTCGTCGTACTATGACGTGTTAATTTGAAAGTTAAAATATTTTTCTTTTTTTTTTAACTTCACGCTATATCCCGTATGTAGCGGAGTAGGCAGAGAGAACCAGAGAACCTCGTTTTAAGACACTCCATTCTCTTTCAACAACTCTGTTCCCCACTTTCCTCCGAATTGAGTCATTGCGTGTTGAGTGGCGGAACTCAACGCCGCGCTTTGCCTTGTTACCAAACCCAAGAATGAAAATACTTAATTTTACATTTCCTGGAGTGGGAATCGAACCCACAACCTGTCGCGTTTACAGTCGCACGGTTGTGCCTTTGCGCCACGACAGGCAGACATTAAAATATATTATAATTAATTAGAATAATATATGAGGGTTACAACAAAAATATAAATCTAAATGATGTAAGATAAAGTACAATAACATCATGTCCCTACACTTAAAACGTAAAATTGTCACGTTTACCGTGTTGTTTCAGTCGCGTCTTTGTTGGAATTTGAATAAATTATACGAATGTGAGCCATTCAAGTTTTACAGGATCTCTTTTGTGATTTTGAAATAAAAAATTATATATACTATATTCTAAACGGTTGCCATTTAAAAAAAATATTTTATGTATAACATAAAAAAAATAGTAGGAAATTTAATTGCATCTTACCTTAGCCGAATTAAATAGATTCGTTCAATAATATTTTCATTATGTGCAAAGAACACGTTTTATCAATTTTTAATCAATCCTTTTCATAACCAGAGCACACATATACATCAAGGTTTCTTGCACGAAAATAAATATAAAACAATTCATACGTCAGTGGGAAAAATCTACTGAAAAATGTTCTATAATATTTGGCTTGAAATTCGGCTGAATGCTCCCGGTATGACGGAAAATCGTGGCTATAACAGGTAAATACCGTAGTATCAAGAAAATATTTTGCGCTCGACAAATTCAAGGTATTACATGCAGGTGTTTCGGTTACTGTCGACATTTATTAAATAATATTGTGTTTATTAGTAAGAATAGTGGTTTACGTACTGCATGTTATTATTCTACTTAAAAATTTCAATAACTGTATGAACATTTTGCTAGAATTGCTTTAATTACCTTCATCATATAAGGTATTTGTTAATGAGACTGTAACATGTTATAGAAATAAATTTAGAGGCCTGTCGTGGCACAGAGGCACAAGTCTATGAATGTAAACAAGACAGGTTGTGGGTTCGATTCTCATACCAGGATATGAAATAATCATTAATATTTAGTATTTTATTTCCTCGCTCTGCTAACAAGGTAAAAGCGCGGTGTTGAGTTTTGCCACTCAGCACGCAATTTCTCCTTTGGCGGAAAGTGGGTAAAGAAAATGTTAAAAGATAACGGAGTGTCCTAGCACTAAGTTCTGTGGTTCATTTCAAGTTTTATATAACAAACATTGTATAGGTACTAAGAATTTGTTGAAACTACGCTCTTAGGTGAACCAAAGTAAACTTGCTTGCTCTTTAAAATATCTTCTAAAGGTAACGAGAGTTTAAGTTTAAACTGTTATCTCATACTAAAATAAGGTTAAGCTATTTCCTTACAAATATTATCTGAGCTTTTTAGTAGTGATTTTTTTTTCCAACTTCACGCTGTATCCCGCATGCAGCGGGGTAGGCAAAGGGAACCAGAGAACCTAGTGTTAAGACACTCCATTCTCTTTCAACAATTCCGTAGCCCACTTTCCGCCGAATTGAGGCATTGCGAGTTGAGTGGCGGAACTCAACGCCGCGCTTTGCCTTGTTACCAAACCCAAGAAATGAAAATACTAAATTTTACATTTCCTGGAGTGGGAATCGAACCCACAACCTGTCGCGTTTACAGTCGCACGATTGTGCCTCTGCGCCACGACAGGCGTTTAGTAGTGGTAACCATTATTTTTACCGTATTTATTAATTTACTTACTTCTTTAGTAAACTAATATTTTTATATGAATTTAATTTTATATTATTTTAAGATTTTAAATTGATTTGACATTATATGAACTTTTCCGAACATTTAATAAACTTATAATTACTTTTTAAAGTTGAGATATGACTTTGCTGACTTTGAGATATTTTTGAGAGAAAAGTTAGTCATCGTTAACAAATTGTTCAGTTTTGTTACTTTTTTACATCTAAAGCATTTTGTGATGTAGACAGAGAGAATCAATAAGTCATTCTATGTATGTTTTTTGTAAATTTTCATATTTTTTAGTACTAATTATTAGTCGAAACTACGCAGTGTATATATGTAAAATATTTTATTATAATGAATGGGATATGAACCTATAGCACTGAGTCAGATATATTAACCCAGCGATGCTAAAACGACGTGGATTTTTTTTCCCACAATGCACTTTTATTTTTCCTTTTTATTTTAGCATATAATACAAAGTATAAAGATAATGCCTGTAAGATGAACAGTAAAGTAGTCTATAAAGGAACTATTAAAAGCTTTTATTCGACATCCTTTCTTTAAGGATAGTGTGGAATAGCGCGTTAATGGCAAAGGGACAGCCGTAATGGTGAATAAGAAGTTGGTTTAGGACGTAGGTCCCATGTCGCGTGACTTATGGTAAATCGATCGTACTCTAGGGTTTAAGCCGCATGTTCTTGTGTACATCATTTTGATATATTTTGACTATGTGTGTATAGTTTTAATATATTATGAAGACATGTTGGCGCAATTGGGTTGAAACAAGTCTCGAGGGAATATTTATGTGAATAAAGGTGTTTTCATGGTATGGAAAATTATTGTTGGCTTTTCATTTTTGTGCCTAATGATTCTGGGTTGGTGGAAAATGCAGGATTGATTATATTTTATTACTTTTGGGTTTTTATGCTTGGGTTCTTGTTGCTTTGCTTACTTTAATGTACAAGAAATTGGGCAAGCTTTTCTGTTAACATATATTTGTTGTTAACACTAATATTCTTAAATATTTCGATCTGTAAAGAATAAATAAATCCATATCAGACATGAATAGGTTCATAAGTTGACTGGCATATACAATTTTTTATTTGTCAACATATCCCTGCCTGGTACAGAAATATTATAAATATATTCCAGCACTTATTGAAATAAGATATACATATATTTTTTATATTTCCTCCATTGTATACTTAAGTCGGTTTTCGACGAATTCAAAATTTATAAAACAACTCTAAACTTCGCCGCCCTTAAGACATCCATCTTTGAAACTTTGGACACGAAAATCGCTTTAGCAAACTATGGACTTGCTACTTCGAATTCTCAATATATTGCTTAAAAAATAATCGTCCGTCACTGTATTTGAATTAAATATTACTTTGTTAGATTTTCTTTCAGTTTCAGAAACTATAATCTCATTCCAAATATTCTCCAGCGTTATTATTTAATGAAAAAAAAAAAAATTATTAAACATACGTATATATAAATAACTAGCTTTTGCCCGCGACTTCGTTCGCGTGGACTTCAGGTTCGTCCCGTCTAGTCTAGTAATTAGTAAGAAATACGGTAACTAAGCACTGCAGAGCCCTAATCATAGGCCTATAGGTAGCTACTGCAGTATGCTCCTATAAACTACATTTAACGATCTTTTCCCTTCAGCATAAACATGCAGATTCTTCGCTTTGGAAACACGTGAGCAAGCCACATAGAGCTGACCGTGAGAAAAACATGGCGTGCCCAAATGTAGGCCTGCTACCTTCAAGGTTTGACCCTGCGATTTGTTGATCGTCATTGAAAATGCGACTTTTAATGGGAACTGCAGGCGTTTAAAATTGAATGGCAAGTTGTTGGGTATGATTGGGATGCGCGGTATGAGAACATTGTCTCCCTTGGCTTCTCCAGTTAAAATTGTAGCCTTCACTATATGCCTTCCTAATTCGGTAATTCGCAACCGAGTACCGTTGCATAATCTTGGCGCATCCAGGTTACGCATTAACAAAACGGGTACACCTACCTTTAATTCCAACTTGTGTGATGGCACCCCGGACAACTCTAAAGAGTTTAGGAACTCTACGGGATAACTTGTAGTGTCATCGGATGACATAACTGTGTCAATGGAATTATACACTGATGTTTCGCTGTTTATTTCGGCCAAGATTTTTTTATTTATTTTCGCAACAGTCTCATTTTTTGGTGCCAATATGGTTCTTTCACACAACCAATTTTCGTCAAGAATATTTTGTTGCAGATTCGGAAAAACTTGTTCAATAAGTTCGTTTTCTGTCTCCACAGCATGACAAAATTGCTGTGTGAAAAGAACCATACCTTCTTGGTCGGTGTTTAGGTGGCCTTCACCAATTTCTAGCAGTTTTTGAGCATATGCTCCTGATTCGACATCGCTGAATAACTGGACTCGCATGTTAGTGGTAAGATAAAGCTTTTCAACTTTAGACCACAGATATGAGGCTTTTAGACATGCGTTAATTTCATCTGCTGCAGTGCCTCTCTCGATAACAGGTAAAGTCTGTCTAAAATCCCCTGCCAATAACACTACCACACCACCCATCAACTTTCGATTGCTGTGAATATCTTGTAGACAGCGATCAAGCGCCTCAATGGCGCGTTTGTGTGACATAGTGCACTCGTCCCACACGATCAGCATACATTGTTGCAAGAGGGCGCCACGGGCACTGCTCTTACTGATGTTGCACGTTGGGGTTTCTTCGCTCGCCAGATTAAGAGGTAATTTAAAAACCGAATGTGCCGTTCGTCCACCGCTCAGCAATGTTGCAGCGATCCCAGAGGAAGCCACCGCTAATGCAACTTTACGGTCCTTACGAATTTTTGCTAGAAGCAAATTAAGCAAAAATGTTTTACCTGTACCACCCGGGGCGTCAAGAAAGAAAAGGCCGCCTTTGTCAAGCTCAACTCGTTGTAATATTTTGTTATAAATGTTTTTTTGTTCGGGTAGCAGGCGTGGTTCAGTTTCGCTGACCTGAGCGTCTAATAAAGCAATATCGTAGCTTAGCTCTTTGATCAAATCGGTCGACAACTCTCCTCGATGCTCTGGTGTAGGCATACCGAAGTCAGACAATTTCTTACCGGAAATCGTTATTATTTTGTCCTCTATATGTCTCAGTGCTTCATTGAAACATAGATCATTGTTGACTTGATCCATCCTTTCAAATCTATGCAAGATATCCTCCGATAATGCAGATTTATACTTATCCCATAGTTGAAGAGGATTGGATAAACCGCAAGTGCATATCAATATTGCAAATAGTTCTCTTATTTGCGAAGGAGAGCGACACAGCACTGCCTCTTCCATTGTGGCATCCCAGTGGTTGTCATCTTCCAACAACCCCAACTTCTCACACGCTTGTCGAAAAGTTTCAAGTTCTTGGCCGTCAACTGTTTTTAGATCCAAAAAGCTAGTGGGGCCCTGTACTACATTCAGCAGCATTCGCAAACAGTAACATTCGAAGTTACTAACATGCACTGTGTAAATGCGCCCAAGAGCATCTCCTGCCTTCACACCTGGCCAGCCGTCGACAGGTGTGCCTTGTAAACGACGTTTCCATTCTTTCGACGACACGTTCCATGTATAGTAGCGGGGTACGTCAACATAAAGTAATGTTTTTGCAAATGCGTCATTTTGGCAAAGCAGGAAAAATGCAGTTAGTGTCGTCTTAGGTGGTGCGGCCATTCTCTCTCTAAAATTGTTTTCAGTGAAGTAAATCCGCTGACCATTAGGCAGATGAACCGCAAGGTGAGTGACTGTTGGGTGTCTTTCATGCAGAGGCAGACCCAAGATCCGCCACGCTGCTTCGTTACTACTAACATATCTACCGGCTCGATACGTTTGCACCTCATCTCTCGGGTCAATATTAACATTCCCTTGCTGTCGAATGTTAAAAATAGCCTGGTCGCTGCCTTTGTTTATATATTTACAAATATATTTTATCGCCTGTACCGTATTGCAGAACTCTACATTTATGTGACAGTTATAAATTTTAGATAGAAGAGGAGAATATGGGACAATCCAGCTATTGTCAACCAATACTTCCTGTATTCCACCTCGGGTTTTTAGAGTTATCGTACGGCCGCCATCTCCTGGTGTTCTACGCCTGTACAAAGGATAGCCTTTGTCGTTAGTTTGAGTATCTTTCAAAAGCGCCCTTGGATACTTTTTGGTGCATTTTCCTTCTTTCATGCATGGTGATGACGGATTTAGTGCACCACAGGGACCGTGAATCATATTTTTGGTTACAGTATCGTAGAGTTTTCGATCACTTTCTGGATTTGGTATCTCCGCACTTATGACTTCATCAATTTGGTTGGGGCGTAATTTTTCCGTCAACCACAGCAGTAAGTGCACGTGAGGCAGACCTCTTTTTTGCCACTCGATCGAGTACATGAAACACTTCATATCTCCAAATATTTTACCTTTTGTAAGTAGAGCAACCAATTTTTGTACTTTTATTTTAAATAACCTGGCTGTTAAGTCATGTCTGTCTGTTGCATTTTGACCTGGAATGAGCTTTTTAGTAATTTCTGGCCAAGCGGGATTACATGTCATTGTAATAAACAGATCAGGCCTCCCGTAGTTACGCACGTATGTGAACGCATCCTGCGTGTACTCATGAAGATATCTCGGGCTATTTACAAATGACGATGGGAGTATTACCAATTGACCCAAATTGTTTGGATCTAAATCCGCATCATTCCTGACCGCGTCTTGTAAATGTATATAGTTTTCTGCTCGCAGTTTTGTTTGGTTTAAAGCAATAAACCTTAAGCGCTCACTCTCCACTTTGACATACATGTCCACCAAAAACTGAAGAAAGAGAAGCCTACATCGAAGCAATAAATTAAAATTGTTGCGACGTACCATCATATGATATGCATAAAAGTCTTTGCACGACACTTTTTTGTTCGGTATAGGCTGTTTTGTAACTGGGTTTGTCTGAGGAATATCAAAACTGTACCCCTCTTGTCCTTTCCAAAAAATTATCGGGTACTCGAGAGCATCATAAAATCTATGAGTGTCCGGAACTCTAGTAAGCCGGCCATCGTGCGCCTGAATAACAATGTCCCGAGACGCAGTTTGTTCAGTACTAACTACTACGGCAGCTATTTCGTTTGTGGTCGGGGCATTGAATCGTCTTTCGTGTTCACCACGTGGTACACGATCTGGGTGTATCACAACCTTGTAATTATCGCTAGTCACTCTATCTTTAGCCATTTTAAATTCATGCACTAAAACGTTGTGATCATGTAGAACTTTTTGTATTTTTTGAACTGTGTTTCTTTCCACACCTGGTACGTACTCAGAACGCCTATCAACTTGTGCTTCCTCATCACCCATGAAATAAACTTGCAAAAATTTTGGTTGCGTATTAGCAGCAGGAAGCAAAGAGCCAATTGTGTGGTATATTTGCCCTTGGATTGTAAAAGTCGGGCAAAATCCTGGCATCGACACAATGTTATCAGCTCCAAAAGATGTCATATGGAAGCATGTATTGTATTTTCTTATGTTTTTTAAAAAACGGCGAGACTCATCTGTTTCATTTGAAAAAAGTTCTTTAAGAGGTTCAACAGGCTCGTCTATTGAAGGAAGAACTACTTTTCCTCCCGAACAACACATGCCTGCAGCTTCCTCTTTCCATTTAAGAGCACCGCAAAATCTGCATTCTTTATTCATCGCTTCTATTTTTATAAGCTTGTGGCTTTCGTAATCAAGAGTTTCATCGTACTCAAATGCAGCTTTATCGAATACTCCCCACGCGTTTCTTGTAAATATTAATCGTCGCTGTTGTGCCCTTTCAGCAACAGCGCGTCTGCGAGCTTCAGCAGCTTCAACAGTTTCAGTAGCTCTTTGGGACCCTATGTAAGTCGCTTGCTGAAGACGCCGAGCTTGAGACTGTTCGGGTGTCTCAG